>AYEL01078127.1:0-40227 GCA_000484575.1 Olivierus martensii
GCCAGGTAAAAGTGCCTTACGGAAATTGATATCATTCTTTGACTTATTTAAAAGATAAATAAGTCAAAGAAGCAGACAATAATTTCAATCGAGCATACGTTTGCGCATGCTCGATATAAATTATCATTTGATGTGAACAGCTAAGCAAGAAGTGAAAATTAATAGCCTTTCTTTTGAGTGTGCGAAGGATTACGAGTCTCAATTTTTTTGTGTATATATAAATAACCAACGACAGTTATGCCCAAACCAATCGACAATAGCATTAGAAAGTTAATTGTTCAACACAGAGAGGAAGTGAAAAGTGTCAAACTTAAGAGTTTCTGTTTCAATTAATCTAAGACAACAAATATCATGAATTTTATTTGATATAAGGTAACTGTGGGACAAACGGACTTCATTTAAGGAAATTAGCAATATTTAAGATATTAAAACAGGTAATTTTAGTGCTACTGAGGAAAGTAAATGTTAAGTGCTTCGATAGCTTTGACCTTACCGAATATAATAATAAATATTATTATTTGTTTTAACAAAGTATATTCGAAATATTCTAAAATATATCACTAGCGTATCCGTTTGCCCCACAGTTACCTTATTATTATATATTTATCCCTGCGACTTTAATAATTCGAATAACGATTCTAAGAAGAAGGTGGGGAATGATTAAAAGGAAACATTAAATCAAAAACTAGAACAAAGTGTCTCTAAACGGGAGGAGCTAATTGGATAAAGGTAAGAGAAAAGTGACTAATATGAGACAGTAAAGCTAAATATACAAAAATATGGATAGCCAAAATGGTAATTTTTAAGGAAAGTTTTCATATTTTTCTGTATTTTCCGAAACTGTTTTAAGCATATCAATAGTACAGAATATTAAACGATTTTACCAAAAGAAATTTGGTAAAAATAACGGTGATACACATTCTTGTATATTTTATTAAAAACTAAAATATAGCATAGGATGACAGGATAATTAACACGAAAAGTTTTCTTTTTCTGAAATGAACAGATCAAATTGCACATTTGTCTGAAAAACATTTTAATCTGTGGTGTTCTTTATATGCAATGTTTAAATTTTAAACGAAATTGAAAACGCGATAAAGAACAAAAAAAAATATTTTTCTAGATCGGAATCGAACTCGTCTATTCGGGACAGTAGACCGAGGCTTTAACGATGCTGCTGTGAGCCGCTATCGCTTGTTCTTGTCAGGAGAAAGCACATGACGAGCACATCCCATGCCACCCTATTTTCATTCAGAAAAGACAGGTCCATTCTGATTTAACTTGATTCTCACTACAAGTACCTGATTGTGCAACTGATCAACTTCCAGCAAGCACAGCTCCTACGAGGAGTAGACAAAACTTTATGGACTAGACTTGAGGAGTAGGCAAAACTTTTGCAAGCACAGCTCCTACGAGGAGTAGGCAAAACTTTTTGCACTGAACTGTCCACAGCTCCTACGAGGAGTAGGCAAAACTTTTTGCACTGAACTGTACATACTACGAGGCAGAGGAAAAACTTTTTGCACTGAACTGTACATTAGATCGGAAGATAAGTACCTGATTGTGCAACTGATCAACTTCCAGCAAGCACAGCTCCTACGAGGAGTAGACAAAACTTTATGGACTAGACTGCAAAACTTTATGGACTAGACTGTACATACATACTATTTTTATATTTTTTAACTGTTTATATTATATAACTTTTTGTTAACATGTTTATTGGATGCAATCTGGTAAATATAAAATTTTGTAACAAGGTTTGTTAATCTGGAAATAAAATTGGTTTCCAAATAGCGTTATATTTATGCGTTTTGGAAATAAAAATGGTTTCCAAAAAGCGTTATATTTATGCGTTCCATTTGTTGAGACAATAGTGTATCAAGTACCAAAGTCCCTCCCCTGTTTTGTAATTGCGGCCCTTCATACCTCTAGTAAACATGCCTATGGCCCTCAGGTTCATTATAATTGGACAGCCCTGTTCTAGATGATTGTTGAATAATAATGGTAATACCATTCAGCAACGGTCAAAAAATTCTCAAAATGATATTATATTCTTATTTAAAGGAATTTTATATAAAAGTGTCAGCTACTAATTTCATATTAACTTCTTGTGCTTTTATCTTACTGTACAAGTAGTTCTTAACTTATGATATGGTTCAATTCAAACTCTGTAGTTGAAATTTGGAAATGTCCAAAATTTATGGATTGCCCACTACCAATATTTATTATTATATTGCACTTTATTGTAATAAACTTAACAAACACAAAAATGTAAGAATCAAATATATGAAAAGAATGCTTTCTGTATATCAGCCCATTGCTTATTATATTCAAATCAAATTGCATTGACGAATTCTCAGAACTTATACTTACATGGTGATTATATCACCATGTAAGTACAAGTCATCATAAGTTGAGGGCATCATAAATCAAAAACCACCTCTATTTTAATTTTATGCATAATTATCAATTTAAATAATATACCAAATTGACAACTAGGTCCAAAATTAAAATAAAACAAAATTTAAACTAGCTTACAAAGCTAGTTTAGATTTTGTTTTATTTTAAATAATATATTGTAAATTTAGATCGGAAGAGTATTCGGCCGGTCCACCCGCCAGCCAATTTTCCCTTCGACCCGTTTCCCCGACACTTTTCGTTCCAATTAGGTCCGGGCACCCACCCCGCCCCACCTGGCGGGACCACCGGTGGGAAGGAGGGGGAAGAAAGCGCGCATCCCCCGGTTAGTCGGATGACGGAGATAAAAAAGAGACGCACCAGCCGGACACCCGACGGCGGAACCGGGCGGGCGTTAGGCGGAAAAGTAAATAGGGCGGGCGGGAAGAGCCACCATTAACGCCACCAAAACGGAAAGAATAGGCGGCCGCCGGAAGAAGGAGGGAAGGGGACCGCGCCGAGACACGATTTTCGGAAGGGGACGGACCGACGGCGCCTACCTAGTTCGGCCATTTAAACGTTAGAATTAACGGAGCGGAAGAGACGGACCGGGAAACGAGGTGGATCGCTTCTCTCCGCATCCATCCGTATTTTATTCGAATACGGAAAATTTTTCTAGGTCGCCGATAAAATGCTTTTTCCATCGACTCGACTCTTAGGGACTATTTACGAAATAGGAAAAGCATATTTTTTCCGGCTGACGGGACTCGACAGTCGCAACAATGTTACGATTTTTTAAAGCGCTCGTAATAATAAAGTTTTCCCTCCGGATTATTCTCGATATATATCAATCACGCGCCGAGAATACAGCCCCGCGTGACACACAACGAAAACTGTGGGTCGACAATCTCTTCAAATATCGATCTCCGTGTATAGGTTATCAACCGTAGTTTCTGTCGTCTTTCTGCTCCTATTTTTTCCTCGACGTTCTCCCTCTCTAAACTGCGCCGAATAATTCGCCGTATAAAATTTTATACGGCCTCTTTAAAGCCAATGCACAATTTTTAAAACGGGCCACGGGTCAAACCGGGGTGGAAATTCGTAGCGGGCCCCACCGGAAACGCTTGGGCCCCAAACCGGGAAGGGCCGAGAGTCGGTGCCACCGCCGGCTGTTTAAGACGCTTTCGCGCAATTTTTAAAACGGGCCACGGGTCAAGCCGGGGTGGAAATTCGTAGCGGGCCCCACCGGAAACGCTCGGGCCCCAGACCGGGAAGGGCCGAGAGTCGGTGCCACCGCCGGCTGTTTAAGACGCTTTCGTTGGCCTAGTAAAGCGACCGAGGCCGATGGACCGGGAAGACTTTGGTCGTCCGGAACGGAATTACCGTGTCAGCCAGCAGATATTTATCGATCGAAGAGAAACGTCGTTTAGAGCGCCGTCTCCGACGCGGGAAAGAACCGGTTAATAAACTCGAAGGCATTTCGGACGTTCAATCGGCCGGCCCGGCCCGTTAGCGCGACTAAAACCACCACAAGTTGTGAAAAATCCGGTGGAATAAAGTTTCGAGATAACTAGGTAAGCCGAAATTCCGGCCAATTCTCTCGGAATCGAAACGGTAGAAAAAGAAAACGTGAGCGGATTGGAGAGAAATGAAATATTTCCGAGGAGACGTCGATGGAAGGCGAAGAAGCGGTGCTAGCGCGAGACAGGTGTTGCCGAATCTTATTTGTGGCGGAACATCTGTTGAAGGAGGAGGCCAGAGAAGAAAATGTGACGAGATGGAAAGATTAGCGGGAGCCGGCCTCCCTCCAGGGGAACCACCGGAAGGGGGATGGCAGAAAATCGATGAGGCCGCCACGGTTCCCACCCACCTATTTAATTACCGGCTGGGTACAGGGAATTTAGCGGGCCCTGCCCGTCCGTCCCGGCCCCCGGACAGGAGACGGGACGGGAAGGGTCCGTTAGCGGCGGGCCGGAAGAAGAAGGCGCCTACCAGAAAGCGCCAGCCCGAATTTAGTACGGAAGGAAGGAAAGGGAAATGGCTTTTCTATTTTTAACTCGGCGCGCGTTAACGGAGCTCGGACGTATTCCCGCTTATCGGTCTGGCCTTCTTAAAACGTATTTGGCCGAGTTTCGACTTTTTTAATCGGATGGAAAGGGAAATAAATCTTTTCCGGGAATAATTTAATTTTAGAAAAATATAGGGGCGGATTGGCACGCGCGTGGAAACGTCCGTATTCTTTCTTCTCCCCAATAATTTTTGTTTCGGAATTAAAAGCGGGGGTGGAGGGGCGCCCGAGATATTAATATGGGGTGGTAGAGACGCGGCCCGTGGTGGTGGTCGTCGTCGACTATCCAGCGCGCAAAATATTCGTGGAGAAGGAGATCAATATTGGAAACGTCTGTTCGTCCTCGGTCTTTCCGAATCGACGAGGTGGCGACGGTCGCGGACCGGACGCCCGCTTCTTCTTCCAGTTTTTAAGTGGGAAAATCCCCCAGAGCTTTAATATTCGACCACAAATTATCCGGTCGATGAATATTTGACTAAATGTATTTTAGGAACAAAGAAAGGTAATGAATATTCCTCCCCAGTTAATTAACACCGACCGGTTTATTAAAAAAAAGAAAGAAGAGATAAATTGGCAGTTATTATCGAGAAGGTTAACTGGGTTTTAATTGCCACAGCTTTGGGGGTAAGCGCGCGCCAGAAAAATTGGCAAATAATTAAATTCCTTTCCCGGTAGAGCCATCCGATCAAAGGCGAAAGAGACGCGGTTTAATTTACGAAAATAATTAAAAAATTCTGTGGCGCCGTCCCACTCGGACCGGTCCGGGTCCGGGCCAGCCAGCCCGCCTTAATTGCCCCCAATTATTAAATTAACCGGCATCTGGGGATTTATTAGTCCGACCCGCCTTTCCAAACCGGGCCATCCACCGGCTCCTCCTGGCTACCGGAATAAATACAACCGGCACCGCACCGTCTCATAAAATTCTTAGTCTTTCCCCCTCCGCCAGAAAAACTTCCGAAGTGCCGGAGCCACACCTATCCCACTTATCCACGGTAGAGAAACTGGAATGGGGTGGCCGGAGAATCCGGCGGAAACACCGCCTTAGCCACCGGATCGCTTCTTTTGGGCGCAGATGAGGCCGGTCCCCACAGTTTCTCGGCTGGGAAAAGAAGCGCCGGGAGTTACTCCCTCGTCGCCTTTAACGTTACGGGCCGGCCGGAATTTGCCCCCGTTCGACAGAATCCGCTCCGCCCGTATCGCTTAATTCTCCGGCAGATTAAGTTTACCGGGTAGCGTCTGTTCGGTCCGGTGCCGCGGGCGAGTTAACGCCACTCGATTGTTTAATTTTAATTTTTCAGTTAACGGTTTGTATTAAATAAGCAAGAGTAATCTTTGTTTAATTTTAGTTTTATTTATTTAATGATTGGATTATATATTTTCCAGTTATATAATTTATAAATTTTATTTTTACAGCAATATCAAACTTGCATAGAATTATGAGAGTCACATCACTCTAGGAGTGGCCAGTCACAAGCAGTAACACTAATTGTAGCTAGAGATAGGCAAAAATCCAGAATAATAGATAAGAATATAAAAACACAGCAGAAGAAATCACAAGCACTTGAAGCAGGATAAATACACTATTTTATTATTAAATATATATAAAATATACTACATATACTAATAATAGAAAACAATTGTATTATTAGTATATGTAGTGTATATCATATCTAATAATAAAATAGTGTATTTATCCTGCTTCAAGTGCTTGTTCTGATTTCTTGTGTTATTAGAAGCAGCAGAACTCAGTTGTTTATAGTTATAGAACACAGCAGATCTGACAAATTTTATTTGAAATAATTTCCAGGATAAATAGTTATTTGAAATAAAAATCAAAATATATTTCCAAATAAAATTTCAAATATAATACAATATCATGTTTATGAAATATTCTATTGGTTTGGATTGTGCATATCCTATCACTATAATTGCTGTATATTATATTATAATGAGAAGATATTGTATAATAATAATATGCATTTTGCATTTTGTAATTGTACATCATATCATACATTAAAAGCCTATTATAGGTTGATATTTGATATTTGTTCTGGAGATAGATGGACGTACTTGTTGGTATAACCCAAAGAAGGTAGCAAGGTAAAATGAGAAGAAGGGAGAAAGGGGGGATAGGAAAGGATGACAGGAATCAGTCAGAGGAAGTGTGACTGAGCACTAGGAGAAGAGTAGTGATAGCAACCATCACCCAGGGCCCTGAATGGCCTGCACCAGTAGTTTTATAAAAAGAAAATTACAAAATTACAAATTTGACCCTGGTCAGAGAAAAGAAAATTACAATATTTACAATATATACAATAAAGTTCCAGAAGTGTCAGCCGAGCATGAAAAGTTGATCCAAACTGCAAAAAGTGAGCACTCCTTTTGAAGCCAGTAGCAGAAGTAGATCCGGTCCCCACAGAGTAATCCAACAGTCTCTGTAAAACAACCCAGCTGCTGACACTGACACTTGCAGCAAGGTGCAAAGGATGAAGAGATCACATGAAGGAATACACCATCATTGTGACAATAAAAAGGAACACCACAGTGATAAATAGATTCAGAAGAATCCATCAGGCCTGAAGAGTAGATTCAATTGGTGAAAAACCAGTAACATTAGTGAATCTGGCCCCCGCCGAATAGATTCAACAGATGTGAAACATCCAAACCATGTACTCTGGCACTCACAGCCAGGTGTGAAGGTTGAAGAAACCACTTGCAGGAGCACACAGTCAATATGTGAACAAAAAGGTCAGTAAACACCACCAGCATCCAACTAAAAGGAACTCCACAGCAGGTTCAGGTCATTGTTTACTGCCACATCCAACATATGTTGTACACCACAACACAGTTTCACCGACTAGCTGATGACACAGTGGTACAATACTCCATTAGACATAGGAGGTACACACCAAGAGAAGGAAGACCACAAACACAAGTAGAGCTACTACAAAGCAAACAAGACTGTCACAGTCACAAAACTAACAAATGTAGGAATCCCAGAAAAGAATGGAAAGCCCATGAAAGGGCTTTCCATTCTTCTCTGGGATTCAAGGCCAAAGAAACATATGAAGCTACTATACAGAAGGACTACTGGAGATAGGAAGTTAACCCAAAACACATCAGTGTGGGAGAGGAAGTTATTGAGTTCAACAAACACAGTCTTGTTATCAATCAGTTTGTTTAATTTACATGGCCAATTAAGGCCCTCCATAATTATGGTCTTCTCTAGCAGAATTCTTTCATGTATACATTTTGTGCAATCAAACAGGATATGGATAGTATCCTGAGGAGCCCTTAAAGAGCAATCACAGAGGTTGGAAGTCCTAAGGCCAAACCTGTGTAGGTAGGAAAGCTGGTTCCCATGTCCAGTTATTGGTTGAGTAAGGTAGAAGTTAGGCTGAAAGTATTTGTTTTTAAGTATATTGAATATAGATGAGATAAAGTCAAAGGCAATATGTCCAGTAGTATCAGTTTGCTATTGGATATTGATATAGTCCTTGGTTTTGTTTTTAATATAGTTGATAGGTAGTCTTTGGTACTGAATGGGAAAATTCCATTTAGTGGCCCTTTTGGCCAATTTATCTGCCAGTTCGTTCCAGTGGTTGTTACTGTGCCCTTTAACCCAATTCATAGTTACAATTTTATTTTCTTGAAGGTTCTTCAGAAGATCCTTGATTTGATTTACTAGGTAAGACCAATGGTTTCTGAAATTTATCATATGAAGGACCGAGCTACTATCCATAAAAATGGGAAACTAGGTGGATTGGTATTTGTTTTCATTAATCTTGTTTAAACAAGATCAATACAGTCTCAATGCATACTCAATGCAGTCTCTGTAGACTGCATTGAGTTCTGCTTGCATTATTGTGCAGTTTTTACTGAGCCTGTAAGAACTTTGGAACAGGATATTATTGTCTGAGTTGACTACAACCAATCCAGCTCTGGTACCTCCTTCCATTCTAGATTCATCTGTGTAGATTTTTATCCCCTCAATGTCCACCATATCCCTTTTATTGTCCCAATTCGTTTGTGTTTTAATACAACAGTTTCAGGTTGGAGTGGTGATTAATTCAAGTTTGTTGATTTTTAACCTCTTGCACCAGGTCAAGCAGTTCCCCTGGAACAGCAGGAGAAGAACAGTCCCTATCACTATCATTAATTAGATACTCCAGATAGATTTGTTTAATTTTTAAGTATATTGGAGTAGTTCTTGTACACATGATCAATGCACTAAATGGAGTGGTTCTGTAGGCTCTGCAAATCAGGATGAGTGCCAAATTTTGTATGGAGATGAGTTTCCTTTTAATATGTGCTTTATCAGCTGCTTGTCCCCAGATAGCCACCCCATAAGTTAGGACAGGTTCCACCACCGCTAAGTAAATTGTTCTCGTTGCGAGCAGGGGAAACCCCCAGTTATTACCGCCTATACTGTGAAAACTGTGGATGAGTCTCTTGGATTTGTTACAAGTTTTAGTAATGTGTAAATTCCAATTTAAGTTTTCATCAAGTTCCCCTAAGATTTGTAGATTAGAAACACATTGTATATGGTATCCATTAACTTTTATGGAGATTTTCCTTTTCAGGACTCCTTGCCTGTCAATCAAAAGTCCCTTAGTTTTATTATAGTTGATTTCTAGCTTCATCTTTTTAGTCCAATTAGTGATATCTATTAAAGTTTTGTTTGTTAGTTCCTCGAGCCTGTCCCTGTTTCCATGTCTAATCAGAATTACAGTATCATCTGCAAAACATTGGATGGAAATATCCTCATTGAGGTTTTGTTTTGTTCTAGGAGATCATTGTGCATTATATTCCACATAAGTTGTCCAAGACAAGATCCCTGTGGGCAGCCTCAGTTCTTATCCATTTCTACAATAGCTTTGTCTGTATAGTAACCAACCTTTCAGTCTGAAAGGTAGCTCATGGTTAGATTGAATAGGTTTTCTGGGCAGTTTGCCCTTTTCAGGTTGAAGAGATTGCCGGATGCCATGTGTGGTCAAAAGTGCCTTGAAAATCAAGATTGAATATGATACTATGTTTATTTTCCTGTTTCGATTTTTTGATGAATTTGATGATATTGTTAATAGCCATGACAGTGTTCTTGCCAGGCGTAAATCCAAATTGGTTGATGTTAAAGAATTTGTTCCTATCAAGAAAGTAGTTGAGTCAATTGCTTAAAATTTTGTCAAGAATCTTCCCTATAATAGGAAGCAGACTTATGGGTCTATAATTAGTTGTTATGTTAGTTCCTTTATTTTGTTTAAGTATCAATTTTACTGAAGCCACTTTCCAAGGTCTGGGAAAATGTTCCAGGGTGAGACATTTGTTAAAAATCACCAGAAAGGCATTAGGGATTGCCCTAAATGCCAAAAGAGCCATTTTCCTTGTAATTTTATCATTACCTAGGGCCTTTTTAATATTGATTGCATTAAAGATATGTTGTAGTTTGCTCATGGTTATCATTCTGTCATTTGTTTGATTGTCTGATTTAGTGGATTCCAGCCTGATGCACTTTTGCTTCTCGGTATCTGTATCAGGTTCGTCAACTAGAAACAGTTCTTGAAAGATGTATTGAATGGTGTCTTTAATGTTCACGGTCTCAGACCCCTCCTGCCTTGTAATAGTGTCTGGCAGATAATTCATTTTGTACTTATTGAAAACAATTCTGTATGCTTTATTCCAGGGACTGGCCCCACCTATCCTTTGGCAGAACTCTCTCCATGACTCTGATCTGCTTTTATTAATGTTGGTCTTATAATTATTGAATTCTCTTAAATAATCAATTCTTTTCTGTTCCTTCCTATTTAGATCAATTTCTCTCCTGAATTCCTTTCTCAGTCTCCGCATGATGAGTCTCTATTTTGCCAGTTCTCGAGACTGCCAGGGGACTCTCCTCTTTATATTTTTGTTAGTGCTCTCAAGGATATAAGTCTTTTTAATTACTTCGTTTAATTCCTCAATTATGTTATCAATATCCTGGTCATTCTTTATATTCTCCAAGGTGAATGGATGCAAATTTTTAGTAATAATTTCTTGGTATTTGTTCCAATTCATCGTTGCCTCATGATTCCCTCCATGGTCCTCGGCCCTCAGGCTGCCCAAGTAAATGGTGATGTGAATGTTGTTATGATTACTGATTTTATTTTCAAGTGTAGTGAAGCAGTATATATCATACTGTAGGAGGTTCCCATTAGCCAGGGTTACATCCACCCAGCTTTCCCCATTGACAGTGAAAAAAGTTGGAGGGAAAGAAGAGTTGATCGAAGTCAACCCACAAGATAATAAAAATTCAACCACTCCTTGCCCTGCTAGTCTTCAATAGGGCTGCCCCAAATGCTAGACTTGGCATTGAAATCACCACAGATGAGAATCAATTGTTTAGAAAATTCCTTAGAGAGATCATTAAGCTTGGCAAGGGTTTCTTCCATCTCCTCATTTGGTGCAATATAGCAGGAAACAAGGAAGAATTTAATATCCTCTTGGTCAACAAAAACTGTAGTAAAGGTTTTTTGTTGGGGTATTTATTTATACCCATTAGGTCCAAAATTTTTGTTCAATACAATTATTTCTGTTTTGACTTCAAATTGTTGAATATTCCTTGGGAAGACCTTACCTCTGCTAAACAGGGAGATTTGGTTATTGATTTTGAAAGGTTCCCCTGTATGGCCAAAAAATCTATATCTTGATCCATGGTCAGTTTAAGGGAGGCAGAGGAGGCCACCTTACTTCTCTGCAGGTTTGATTGAAACACCTTAACTTTTTTATGTCCAGAGATATTGTTAGTATTCATAATTGTTGCAAGTCGCTAAACAATTGAGCCCAAAAGCAGAAAGTTAATAATCTGTATTTTTAACTATTTGCTATAATGCCTTTCTGGTTGTAATACAATTTTGTGAAAATGCATTGTGGTTTTCAGTTACTTTACCTTTTGGATTTCTTGAGTTATATCTATGACAGTTGATGCATTTTGGCTCCTGTTCATTTGAGTCATAGTTGTTATAATGGTGCTTGCCTCTACAATGGGAGCATTTGTGTTTCATTACAGTTTATTGTTTACTTATGAAAATATCCCAAATATTTATAACATCTCAATGATGGTATGTAGTCATCTACTCTAACTGATGACCATGATATAGAAATTGTGTTTCTTGCTCTTAGTATTTGTTTAATCTTTGGGTTGGATCGAAGAAACATCATTATGATGTTTCTTCAATCTTCCATTTCCTTCCTCCCTTTGAACATTGAAATAATTTTAGTGTTCTCCTTAAACTCTTCCAGTTTAACTGCCTGTTTGACATATTCATTCTGTTGGTGTATTCTCTCCACAATCTCCTCCTCCATAACTGATCCCAGCACTCGTAAGAGGATTACTTTAGGCATCTTTCTATTTTGTATCTTAATATCCACGTTCCTTTCAATAAGTTGATTTTTTTCAATTTCCTTGGTTAGGCTCTCCCCTTATTGTTTGTTTTCTAGCTTTATGTAAATGCAAATAAATCTAATTAACTTGCCAAATTTAGCCCTTGAAACACAATAGAATTTTAATGATTTTAAATAATTTAGAGAAATTATACAAACTATCTTCAGGTAAATTTGTTTAAATTCTAGTTTAGTTATTAATTAATAGCTGGAGCCACTCATTGGTTTAATAATTTATATAATTTCTCTAAATTATTTAGAATCATTAAAATTTTGTTGTGTTTCAAGGGTTAAAATTTGACAAGTTAATTAGGTTTTCCATTGTATTTCAAGGGTTAAATTTGGCAAGTTAATTAGGTTTATTTGGATAAAATTCCCTTGTCTCTTCAGGTTTGGATTGTATACTGTTTGTGATTTAATGACTGTGCCGGTCTATGTGTTGTCTGGCTAGTGCCATTGAGGGCCCGTGGCTAGATTCAGCCTGGTCAGGAATAGGTCTATCAGCAAAGTCTGATGCAAGTAATCTAAAAGTTGTTTCCAAATTAATATAACTGCCTGAAGAATCAATCCATTCGTTGGCCTCGGTGGTCTAGCGGTATGACGTTGGGACGGAACACCAAAGGTCCCCGGTTCGATCCCAGGCTGAGGCGGATTTTTTCATCTTCAGGTATATTTGTTTAAATTCTAGTCTATTCTAATTCTAGTTATTAATTAATAGATGGAGCCACTCATTGGTTTAATCATTTGTATAATTTCTCTAAATTATTTAGAATCATTAAAATTCTGATCTGTTTCAAGGGTTAAATTTGGCAAGTTAATTAGGTTTAATTTGGATTAAATTCCCTTGAGGTTTGGATTGTATAATGTTTGTTATGTAAGTGCTATCTTTTGTTGGAAAAAGTCCATGGATTTCTAATCCCAACTTGGTTCAATTTTTATTTCCTTAGGTATCTCCTCCAAGCTCAGGACCTCACCCTCATTTCTACCTCAATCAGAGGTTTAATTAGGATAGCCAGTTCTTTTCTGCCCAAAAGTCTCCCCTTTCTCTTTGTTCTTGTTTAACTTTTTGTATCATTCTTGATGTTTTACTTCTTGTCTTGTTTGTTTCTTTGCTTAGGGCCATTGCATAGGTAGGGGCTGGCTCAAGAGGGGGGCCAGTTTGAGCCACTGTCTTTTGGTTGTGTCTCATTTCTGCCATTAGTCCACAGATTTGGTTAGCAGCAGAGTATATTTGCAAAGCTGCCTTCCTAGCCTTATTTCTCACATCTTTGGTAATTGGTGCTCTGTTGTCCCTTCCTAGGGATTTAAATACTGTTAATATGCCCTTGGCAATTTTCCCAATCAGTTGGTTCTCAGGGAGTTCATTCTCGAATTCCTTCATAAGAAGTCCCACCATTTTTTCCATTATTCTTTCCTGCTCCTCAATAACCTCACCCATAGTGGCCTTGTCCAAATCTATAGGGGCAAAGAGGAGGCGAGTTGTGACACTCCAACAGCCAAAATCCAAAGAGTCAATAAAGCCCCAGAGAAGGCCAAAGCCAAAAAGAGTGAGAGAAAAATTTAAATTTAAAAAATAAAGACCATTAAAACTGTTGAAGTTCAATGTCTGAACAACAATAAGTCAAGTTAGGAACTACCACCTCAGAAACTAGAAGTGCCCTCAAAACAGAAAACCAGATTAAAAAATTCAAAGGAAAAAAAATCATTACAGAACCGAAATGACCATTATAACCATCAAAGGATATGTTAGTAATGTATACAAAAAAAGTAAAAAATTAAAATTGTGATAATTTAAAAAGTGAAAGTCACCCGAAGGTGAGACTTACATTAAAAGAGATCTCTTGGTGTGCCCCTTCCTTTGGTGCCAATCAGGCAATCCAGGGATTCAGTTAACATGCACAATTTATAAATTTTTTACGAGCTGAGAAAAGCACATCCTCACTGTTCAAATGACTGGTTGCTTAGTACATTACAGGTTGATAATCAAAAATCCAGCAATCAATATTCCAGTTCCATCAGTTTTTGGCATGAATGTTGGAGTGCATTTTTAAATTTATTACATTGGCACGCCATTGTTTTCTGGAGGTGCAGTTTATATTTTGATGGGCCTGTATTCCATATTCAGATGTTTGGTCATGCTTTCAACCAGGATTTAAATTTTCTTTTTTGTTATAATCTTCGTAATTTTTGTAATTGCGTGTACGAAAAATATAATTATAATAAATTGATTCTAAGTATTTTGTAGTGCGTTGCGGCCCTGTTTATATTTACTTATTTATATTATATAAAAAATTCTGTATGCTTCAAGTAAAATTTGTGCTATTCAAAATTGCTATGAAACTTAATATTCACTAATTTTTAGTAATTGATAATCGTAACAATAGCATTTAAATATTGTGCAAATGGAACAATTATATTAGGTTAATTTTGCATTAAACCGCCGAATCACACAGAGGATATTATTAATGGCGATCATTTTTATAGCCTATCACAGGCTGGCTGACACTTATATAATACGAGTCTGACCCGGAGCCCTCCTGAAAAACCGTAGGAGTCGAGATTTTGGAATTGAATTCATCCGGATTCTTCAAGGCAACTGCTTACCTCGCGGTTATCCGACCGACCAAATTGCATTTCGTATAGACAGGACCAGATATGACCAATTGGACCGACTGCATCCAATCGAGCCTCATGCTTGAGGGGATCCCGTGTTTGTCAATGTTTAGGTAATTCAAAATTGTATTAAGAAAAGTATTTTTTTTTTAAATATCTCGTTTTTTCAATATTCGTGGAACATATAAATGGCACGATATAATAAAGGAAGTTAAAGAAGATTACAATAACCCGAAACATCTACAGTATATATTTAATTATGTCTATAATTCAATTATCTACGTGGACTATGGACGCATATACCGGGTGTTTTTCTTGAAACCGAACACACTGATTTTTGGCATCGTGCCAATTCTGATGCATTCATCATGTCAGGAATCGTTCACTACGAAAATTTATTTTATATTTTTAATTCAAACGATATTTCAAGAGAAAGTTAGTCAAGATAGCTTTGGTTTGACACATTTATGAATCCATAGCAGTCAAAAGGTTAATTAAGAAATGCGTATTTATTTACAGTATAAACGTCACTTATTTTATTTATACATATAAGCGGTGGCTATCAGAGGGGGGCAGAAGAGGCGGCTGCCCTGGGCCTCATAATTTTAGGGACCTCAATTTAAAACTCAATATGTTTGAAAATATTTATCATGGGGTCCGGGCCCGGCCCGTCGATCCCCGTCCTCCACAATCCGGCTGACCCCTCCGCAGGGGTGGACAGACTGTGAAAGGGCTTGTTTCGCCCCGCCACTTAGTACTCTTACTGAGTGGAAAGTGGCCTCATCTGTTGACAAAAAACACTCAATATGTTAGAAAAAATGCTTGTCAAAATTTGAAGTTCTCAATTAATGTTTTCACTTTTCTTGTACACTTACCACTGTATATTTATCAATTTTGTTTTACTTTGTTTTTTTAAAGGGCCTCAAAAATATTAGTTACCCCGGGCCTCACATTTTCTTTGAAAGTCCCTACATATAAGCCATATTTTGAAGGGCCCAGCGAGAAATACCCAATCGAGCTCAGCATTAATTGAATTCGGCCCTGCTTACAGATGAAGTTTTAATATAAAAATTATAAATCTAATAAGATTTACAATTTTTTGAAATTTTAAATTCTACGTCTCATTTAAAAATGTTATATTCCTAGAAAACCGTATATGCATGACCTGCTTACAGATGAAGTTTTAATATAAAAATTAAAAATCTAATAAGATTTACAATTTTTTGGAATTTTAAATTCTACGTCTCATTTAAAAATGTTATATTCCTAGAAAACCGTATATGCATATCTTGGAAAATGCACAATCCCTTTGAAAAATTAATTCATATAATCTACCGGTCTATATTATTTTTAAGAAACCCTGATATGAAAATAATATTCCTATGTATAGTAGGCCTATTAATAACTTATTTCAAAACGATTAATCACTTCGCACATGTAATTATAATTTTATAATTGTAATTTGAAAAACAAATAAAATTCACTATTATTGAATTCAAATATTCAAATTTGTTTTGTTTTTATAGTTTTTTTCTTATTATTATCATAAGTGAATTGCATGAAAATAGGGGGGTCTGTTATTAGGAAATAGTGAATTGTATGAAAGTCGAGGACCGCCTGTATATCGGACTAAAGTACATTTCGCTAGGTTTGAATGATCTAACATCGGTCTTAACAGTGATCTCGACCATTGTTACGTTTTGACATCATTGTTAAGCTTAACAACGATTGGTGGAACAGAATTTCCCTATAAAAATAATTACCTATTTGCACCTTAATTTTGAAATAAATTTAAGAAAAAATATTTTATCAACAACATAATGGAAATTTGCTATAAAAATAATTACCTATTTGTCGGCTTATAAGAAGCACCTTAATTTTGAAATAAATTTAAGAAAAAATATTTTATCAACAACATAATGGAAATTTAAAATTCGATAAAAATTTTTCTGCAATCATAGAAACTAAAGAGAGGAATCAAAAGTCTGTTAGTCTTTACCTAATATTTATAATACAATTTATACCGTCACTTTTATTATTATAAAACGTCCTTGGTGCAACCTGCTTCATTGTCACAATTTATACCGTTTAAATGTATCATATTTTGATACATTTAAACGGTCATTCGTCATTCTATTCTGGATCAGCCTACACTTTTTAAATATTTATACTATAAAAGATTACCAAATCTGTCGTCACGTTTTTCTTCTAAATACTTCTAAAAAAAATATCTCTGTATCTTATCAACCGAAAGTAGCTAACAGAAAAGTGAAAAACTGAGAAGTTGGCAATCGACAAAATGTAGTAAATAGATGGTTTACATCGTTATTAACGGATATTACAACGAATAATCTATGCACTTATCAATAATTACCAGGCTGTTATTGAAGTGATAATTAAATTTCAGTTATATACTTTAAGCCTTAATCAGTACAGTAATTATGATCATGCTATTAATGAATCTGATATCTATATCAGATTCATTAATATAATATTAATGATTAATTTTATTATTTTAATATTATATATTCCTATATTTTTCTTATTGGTTTTTACGAATTTAATTATTACTTCAATACCAGCCAATAATATTAAAATAATAAAATTAATATTCCTATATTTTTCTTATTGGTTTTTACGAATTTAATTATTACTTCAATACTAGCCTGGTAATTATTGATAAGTGCATAGATTATTCGTTCTAATCAGAGCCGGCATAAGGCACGATGCAAGTGATTTCACAGCATCAGGGCGCCACCGTATGGGGGCGCCTTACAAGAATACTTAGCCACTATTGTCTTTAAAAAATATACAGGCGCTATAAAAGAATTTTGCAGCAGGGCCCCGACTACCCTAGTGCCGACTCTGGTTGTAATATCCGTTAATAACGATATAAACCACCTACAGTCAATTCTCGTTATTCGCGTATTTGACTATTCGCGAAAATTTATTTGTAACCATAAAATCGATATTTGCGGAGCTTTCGCGCTTATTCGCGGATCTACTGTTACCAATGTAAACTCTCTGTCTAATAAAGGAAATTGTTTACCAAATGTAGTCTCTATCAGTTTGCCGGAAAATTTCTCATTACCTATCCTTGCTCACTCCACAGATCTCAGGTAGACCAAAAGCCTGTTCATATCGTTTATAAGCCCCATAGAAGAATGTGCCCCTATGCTTGAATACAGCCTCAAATTTAGATGCCTAAATTTGAGGCTGTATTCCAATCCAATCTATTATAAAACGTCCTTGGTGCAACCTGCTTCATTGTCATAAAACTTTTTAATAATCATATAACATCAACTGGATCGCCTGCTCCAATGGTCGGTAGCACAAACGAAGCCACTGGCAGCCATATTGGTGCGACTCCACGTATGCTTCACGTGCGCTGAATACATTTTTTGCTATTTGTGGTTGTTTTCGGTTTTTTCGTTATTGGTATATATTGTTTAGCATATGGATATAAGAATAAGCAAATATGAAATGATAGAATGTAGGAAATATCTTTCATCTGGAAATATTTCCTCACCTTTGAGAGGTTCTATTATATTTTATTATTTGGTGTTAATAGTGTAATTATGCCCTTGTTTATTGTTTAATTATAATCTTTGTAAAAAAATCAAATTTTATTCACTCCATTAGTGTTTGTTGTTTTTTCATAACATTTTTTTTACCATAAAATACATGTAATAATTGTCTTTTTGACAATTTGCCGTCGATGGCCTTTAAATCTATTTTTCTTCTTCCTTGAAACATTAAGACTTAATAATTAATCTAATTATATAAGTCTTTTTATTCAATTTTCATGAGTGCACGGATTGTCAAGCCAATTATAACCTTTGATATAATTTTTCTGTGAAAAGATATAAAAATTCGGATATTGGTAAGTCCTGCTTTCATGGCAAAAATCGAAAAGTCAGCATTATTATTGCAAAGTGCATATAATTTATGGAAATATTTACAAGTTCTTTGAAATATCTGATTATTATTTTTGAAAAAAAACCTGTATAAATAAAGCATAAAAAATTTTGATAAGATTCTGTAATGAATTTTAATGCTTCTTCATTTTTTACAAATTACGAGTACATTTACAGTAAATGGAATGTTTTAATTCTGTGAAATGTAACATTCCATATTACACTCGTTAGTTTCACACAAAGAGTAAAATGACATTTATACATACAACTTTTCCATTTACAAAAGTATAATTCATTGACTAAGGCACACTTTATTAATATAAAACACGTAAATTAAATTATAATTATGAATTTTCTAAATTTAATTTTATAAAAATTTATATTCATTACAAGTATTTATTCTATTGAAATAAATTAATTATTAAAAAAATCATTTCAATACTATTCAAAAAGTTTATAACAATCAATATTTTTTTAGAATTTGATTTCATTAAAAACAAAAATTTTATATTCATTTACAGTTTTCTATGATCATATTATATTCCAATTCCATATTTTATTTTATAAGGCTTTAAAAAAAAACATAAGAAAATTTTTCTTTTTAAATAATTAATAGTTTTTTCCATAAATTTTAAATTGCTGAAATATATTTCTTTTCAGTGACAAAAATTAAAACCTTATTGTTTATTAGACTGTAATAATTATTAAATAAAAAAAAAGAAGTTTATCAAAAAAATTAATCAAAAATGCAACAATTTTTATTATAATATAACAGAAAATGTGCAAAGTTTTTAATCTTACAATAGACAAGTAATGAAAATGAATTGAGGCACTAACAATAAAATTTCACTCTTCATTTGGAAAATTATGTTTTTCTGATAATACTTTTCTTAAGGATTACACTCTTTATCTCATCAGAAAAATTTCCCCCTTTATGAATTGTATCATAATTATTTTTCTTGATAATTATTTCCTATATCCTATATATAGGTTTTTATTAACAAAAACTGAAATTTAACATAGAATAAAAAATGCTTACTATTAAACACTACTTATAGTACAGTATTTACTTAGAAGCTTTATGTTAAAACATCAGAACTACCTTAAAATTGAAACAAAAATTCCATTTGTTACAGACATTTGAGCAGCACTATATTTGATTATTTCAATTTATATAAAAAATAATTATGGATTTCACAAGAATGCATAACTAGTTACATTATCATATTATTTATCTTTCTATTTATTTAACATTGATTTTTTTATACAACAGTATCTATATTTATTTAAAAATAAAACTTAAAAATTAATGAAATTTATATTTATATATAATATTTGGTTATGTTTAACCAGTGATTTTATTATAGAAATAAAAATAGTCAAGCTATTACCTGAGTGATAAATATAATATTAAGATATATAACAATGGATATGTTTTCACAATATTTTCTTGGATATAACAAACACTGTATATTAAATTTTAAAAACAAATTATAAAAATGAAATTTCTATTGATAATGAATATATAAACTAAATAAATGAAATTTTTTTAAATTAATGAAATGAGCAATATCTACAACAAAAGAAATACCAACACTTGTCTTAAATTAATTAGAAAATAAATATTGAATGCTTGCAGAATAAAAACAAATTTTATGGAAATTATTAATTTGTGCTGAGATTATTTGATGTAGCATGCTTTTATAAATACTTGTTTTAATAATTCTGATAATTCTTCTCACTCAAAATTTCAAAGTATATTCAGAATTCACCATTCTGAATATACTTTGAAAAGCTAAAAAATTATTTTACATCGCTGAAATTAACTGAAAATTTAAAATAAATTGATGAAAACATTCAATTTATAATTTCAACTAAAAATTTATAATTTATAGAAAGATAATGCCATTCTGATTTATAATTTGAAAATAAGATTTTGATTCACTAAAGACTAGGATATTGTATATATGCTATTATTATATAAACTTGACTAGTATAATATAATGTATGTTTATAATATAAATAACAATTAATATAAACAGAATAAATTAAATAATATATAATTTAAATTCAAAATATTTACAAATTAATAAAAAAATCAAATTGAAAATTTTAATATAATAAAAAGCAGATTCTTGAATAGCATTTTTAATTTGTTAACAAAAATTACTGTTAACTGAAACACATATTAATTGAATCTAAGAATTACATGTTAAAAGCATTAATCCATTCCATGATGATCAGATCTTTTTGGTTGTAATATTTAAACATTCAGTTTATATACATTAAGCATTTAAAACATATTAATGAATTAATAGAAACATATAATTAAATAAATAGGTTCAAACAAGATCCAAAATTCAAAAATGAGTATCATTGATTGATAACTGAGAAATGACCAACATTTTTACAAGCACTTGGATTAACTGAAATTGATACTAGTGCATATAATGCACTAGTATCAATAAGTGTCAATCAAAATTTTAACATTAGCAAAAGCCATAATATTCTATAGAATGTAAAAACTTTAGCCAAAAGAATATTAATTGATTACATTATTAATAAATGATTCATACAATCTACTTGTAAAACATCTGAAAACATTTTAAGTAGCAAATTTTGAATCTAAAACTGATCTCAAAAAACCAAAGTTAATTAAGTTAACTACCATATTTTATCTGGCAATTTAAAAGAAATATAATTTCTGAAAATGATTTGAAAACATTTAATCTAAAAAATTTTAATTTATAAAGATATATCTACATTTAAATTTTTTAATGTTTCAATGACCATAACATAATATAAATATCTTTACTTACAGAAATATTTAGTAAAAATATGAAAAACAAATAATTAATTTTAAGACAAATAATTTTTTAATTTCTTCTGATGTTAATATCAGCGGTTTCTTATGAGCAATTTTTTTTTTGTGATGATACACAAGCCAATATGGTGAAAAGTCACCTATTTCTAAAATCTAGTCATGATAGCACATAGCCTGTCTGTTGAATACAATCAGGTAGTAAGGATACTGGCACTTGATTTTTTTTACAAAGAAGCCCTGCTTATGAGAATACGAGCGTTTTGAAAGGAATAATTCTTAAAAATGTTCTCAGTAATCTTATCAAGAATAATTTTAAGTCATATTTACTTTCTTATCAGTTTTTAAGAACTATAAAGTTAGGATTTAGAAATGAGGAAATTTTGCATTTTGCTTATTTACAAGCACTTGGATTAACTGTAACTGATACTAGTGCATATAATGTATATTAAATGTCAATCAAAATTTTAACATTAGCAAAAGCCATAATATTCTATAGAATGTAAAAACTTAAAATATATAAATATTTCAATTAATTATATATTGACCATTTTGGTCCAACACATTTTGCATCTTTCTGGGGGTAGCATGATTCCATGCTCATAGAATTTCTGATCTTTGCTTGCAAAAACTGAACCAAGTAATTTCTGACATCCTCATTTAAACTAAGTGTTTTGCCATGTAAAGAATTCTGTAAAGACCAGACTGTGTTTTGCCCTCTAAAAAATTCTGTAAAGACTGGAATAAGTAATAATAGAGAGTGCCAGATATGGCAAATATAATGGGTATGGTAGCACATCCCATCCAAGCTGTAACAGCTTCTGGAAGTCATCAACTTGTCCTGTAACAGCTTCTGGCAAGTCATCAAACTTGTATGAAGTTTGGCATTAATGGTGAAACACTATGCCTTTTCTGTTAATCAATTCTAGCCTCTTCTGTTTGATGGAATCATTCAATTTGTCCAATTACTGGCAGTACACATCAGAATTAATTGTGGAATTGTCTGGAAGAAGCTCAAAAAAATAATTCCATTGAAATTCCACCAAACAAAGATCATCATTTTTTTGATGAATATGGGGTCTCAGAGTGCTTTGAGTTGGTTCATTTTTTCTGCAGTTAATTGTGGAATTGTCTGGAAGAAGCTCAAAAAAAAATTTTCTTGAAATCCCACCAAACAAAGAGCATCATTTTTTTATGAATATGGGGGTTTAGAGTGGTTTGAGCCAGTTCATTTCTTCTGTTCCATGATTGCTTGCGTTCAACCTTGTTGTAAACAATCCATTTTTCATCAACAGTTATATATTGACCATTTTGGCCAACACATGTTGCCATCTTTCTGGTAGTAGCATGATTCCATGCTCATAGAATTTCTGAACTTTTCTTGCAAAAAAATTGAAACAAGTGATTTTTGACATTCTCATTTAATGCTTGCAAAAACTGACCCAAGTGATTTTTGACATTCTCAGTTAAACTACTTGCAAAAAACTGAACCAAGGGATTTTTGACATCTTCATTTAAACTAAATGTTTTGCAATGTAAAGAATTCTGTAAAGATGAGAATAAGTAATAATCAGAGTGTGCCAAGTATGACAAATATGGTGGGTATGGTAGCACATCCCATCCAACCTGTAACAGCTTCTGGTGAATCATCAAACTTGTATGAAGTTTGGCATTGTCATGGTGAAACACTATGCCAACAAAGAGCATCACTTTTTTGATGAATATCGAGTTTCAGAGTGCTTTCTTCTGCTCCATGATCACTTGTGTTCAACATTGTTTGTAAACAATCCATTTTTCATTACCAGTTATGATCCACTTCAGAAAGAGATCATTTTCTTCACGTTTGAGCAGCAAATCACAGATAGCTCAAAAAAAAAACAATTCCCTTGAAATTCCACCAAACAAAGGATATCATTTTTTTTATGAATATGAGGTCTCGGAGTGCTTTGAGCCAGTTCATTTCTTGTGTTCCATGATCGCTTGCATTCAACTTTGTTGCAAACAATCCATTTTTCATCAACAGTTATGATCTGCTTCAAAACAGGATCATTTTCTTCATGTTTGAGAAGCAAATCACAGATGTTGATGCAATGGAGCAAATCTTTCTTTGAGAACGTGGAATTCAAATATCAATGTTTCAATTGGTTGTAAATGGTTGAATTCAATAAATTTAATCTTGTAGCAATTTCTCATGTTATTATTCAGCAGTTTGCTTCAACCAATACCTTTATTTGAGCAGCAAATCACAGATGTCGATGCAGGAGCAAATCTATCTTTGAGAACATGTGGAACCCAAATATCAACGGTCAGGAACAGTTGAATTCAATAAATTCAATCTTGTAGCAATTTCCCATGTTGTTATTTAGCAGTTTGCTTCAACCAATACATTTATTTTGTCATCATCAGCTTTAACTAAGTTTCCTGCACATGGTGCATCATTAACATCAAAATTGCCAGAATGATCATCACGGCCATGAAGGGTCCAGCATCGAAGACCATTGGGCCTGAAGTATCACATAACATGTCCAATAGTTCGCAGACTGCCAACTATGCACCTAAAGCAGTCATACCAAAATAAACTTTTTTATATACAACATACTATGTAATGTATGGAATTTTGAATTTGTTTGCCTGTTTTAAATTAATGCTTAATGTTTTATAGAGTTTTTATTAAACCAAAGTGATGCACTTTTTTAAATGGGGCAAGGACCAAAGACTTGTCACGGGCCCGAAAATTTCTCTCGGTGGCCCTGGCTCCATGATCGCTTGCATTCAACTTTGTTGTAAACAATCCTTTTATCATCAACAGTTATGATCTGCTTCAGCCAGGACCAAAGACTTGTCACGGGCCCAAAAATTTCTCTCAGTGGCCCTGGCTCCATGATCACTTGCATTCAACTTTGTTGTAAACAATCCTTTTATCATCAACAGTTATGATCTGCTTCAGAAAGGGATCATTTTCTTCACGTTTGAGCAGCAAATTACAGCTGTTGATGCAATGGAGCAAATTTTTTTTTGAGAACATGTAGAACCCAAATATCAACATTTCAACTGGTCGTGAACAGTTGAATTCAATAATTTCAATCTTGTAGCAATTTCTCGTGTTGTTATTCAGCGGTTTGCTTCAATCAATACTTTTATTTTGTCATCATCTGCTTCAACTAACTTTCCCGCATGTGGTGCCTTTTTAACGTCAAAATTGTCAGAATGAAATTTTGCAAAGCAGTTTTGGCACTGGCATTCTATTAACACATCTTCTCCCTATACTTCACATAACGTTTTTCTTGTTTAAAAAGCATATTCTTACTTTTTCAGTAATAAAAAAGCAAACATGCCAAAAAATCAACATTTTATTTTCCATTTTTGATAGGACACCAAAAAAAAATTACTGCACAGCATCAAAAAAAATTCTTATAAATATATCTTGAAACGTCAGCTGTCGAAATTTACAATGACAATATGGTTTAGAATGAAATTGGCAGGTAAAAATACAATTAACACCACTGGTGGGAAAAACGAAATTACTTTCTGAACAACCCGATAATTAAAGAAATGTTTACATTTAATTTTTTTCATATGATACTCATATGAAAACTTTTAAATATATATTATAAATTCTATAAATATTTAGTAAACTTTAAACAATAATCTGTATAACAGTTTTAATATCTATATTTTGCTGTATATATTTTAGATTTTCAAATTTTGAAAATGGATTGTAGAGGATCAGAACTGGTTTACACAGCTATTAAATTTTATATTGTTGATCATTATTAAAAGAATATTTCAAAAAGTGAAAAGATATCAAATCTCCTTCATATTTAGATTATATGAGGGAATTTTAATTATTGTATACGTCTAAAGCAAATATTTGATACAGTATAACAGATTATATTAAAATACTTTATATGCAGAATTGGCTTGCATACTATAAGATAAATTCATAACAGTATACAGAATTGAAATTAATTTCTAAACAGAAATCTATTAGGATTATAAAGAATATTTATATTATCTACAATCAATGACACTATTAGCAAACTATAAAAATCATTGAAAATAACTTTAATCAGTCAGTCTTTAACTTAAAATAAAAATATATATACAATAAATGATATTAAAAGAATCAGCTTTTAATAGTGTAAAATATTTGCACAATAAATATAGGTATATCCTAGCTCAATTAAATTCTTTTAAAAAGTTTGGCCCAATTGGGTTAAAATTAAAGGAGTGTAGAAAATGATGATTTTCTTGTCTAGAAACATCTTTAAAAATCAAACTGCTCAACTGATTTTGATCAAATTTGGATTAAATCTACCAATTTCCTTGTGTTTGTCTTTTCATTATATTCTAGTTAACAATGGAGATTCAAAGCTAAAAACTGAAATAAGTAATATCTATTCTATCCTTTTAAAAAAGCAAAAAGACTGTTCTTTACATTGAAACTATTGCCAGAGATTTAGAAACTAGCGGAACTCATAGTTAGAAATAAAGAAGAGTGGTTCTACCAAAAATTTCTCAAAGAATAAAATTATATAAAAGATATTTCAATGATATTTTGATAATTACTGAAAAATCTAACTATATAGAAGACATAGAAAGAAGATTAATATTATAGATATATAAAGAATAGATTAGAAAGCAAAAAGACTGTTCTTTACATTGAAACTATTGCCAGAGATTTAGAAACTAGTGGAACTCATAGTTAGAAATAAAGAAGAGCTGGTTCTACCAAGAATTTCTCAAAGAATAAAATTATATAAAAGATATATCAACGATATTTTGATAATTACTGAAAAATCTAACTATATAGAAGACATAGAAAGAAGATTAATGGATGAAAGTCTTGGTCTAACCCTCATAAAACAGAGAGAAAGTGAATCTCAGATAGAATTCTTAGACATAAATATTAAGCTTCAAGAAGGTGAGTATGTCTTATTGATTTTCATAGAAAACACTTATATACCTCTATTTATTAGGGCAGAAGCAAAAGAACCATGGAGCTTTAAATTAGCTGCATTCAGAGCCTTATTGAACAGAGTTTACACACATTGCATCCTAACGGAGGACAAACAAAAATAAATAAACTGGATAGTTCAGCAAACTCTTAAACATGGGTATAAAAAGAGTACCATCAATAGACTTATTAGAAAGTTCTCCAAAATAAAGCATACTAAAGATAACAATGAATGAACCAATGATAGACACATATGTGATGGATATTAACTCTATCTCTATAAAAAATAAAAGAAAACTTGAAGACCTCTCCAGACAAAGAATTGTATTTAATAGAAGGAATACATTATTTAATCTCATTAGAAACAATAAAGACAGAATTAATGATATGGATTGTCGGGGAGTTTATCAAATTCCGTTCCATGATAATGATAACAACACCAACGGGAACTATATTGGATGATAAAGACAGAATTAATGATATGGATTGTCCGGGAGTTTATCAAATTCCGTTCCATGATAATGATAATAACACCAACGGGAACTATATTGAATACACAGCATGCTTTCTTAAGAAGAGGATACCAGAGCACAAAAAAGATATTTTGAATAAGACTACTAATACAACGTTAGCTCAATGCGCATTAATCGCAGACCTAGATGTAGACTGGAGTAACACCAAATTACTATGTAAAGAGCAAGACCCCAGGAGAGGGAGAATCATTGAAACGATTTCCATTTTTACTAATCGTAATAAGACTAATAAACCGATTAACAAACTAGACCCCACACTTTACTTTATCATCAAATTAAACATAAAAGATTCAAAATGAAGTATAAATTTTGTATTGCTGATACTTTAGGGGGACCATTTAGAAGGGTTTTGATAGGAACTGGAAATGAAGTCCATCCAGAAGAAATAGATGTTACTTTTGAAAATGTCAAGGGAGTAATTATCCTTTCTATTTGACTGACATATCATGTGTCTCATTATATTATTTAATAAATCAATATATTCTCCTTAAACTATCAGGTTGAGGAAGCTAAGCAAGAGTTACAAGAAATTGTTGAATTTCTTCGCAATCCTGATAAATTTTCAGTTTTAGGTGGCAAATTACCCAAAGGTAAAAAATTATTATTAGTTAAATATTTCTAAATATAAAATTGTTTGTAGCATTATATGTTGTTAAAATTAGCACATAATATCTAAATAATCAGTAAATATTGTTTGTGTTAGAATCCTTATCAGTTATTATAATTGCTTAATTAAGTATTTTTAAGGCAAATATGTTGTATTCATACACACATAATAAAATTCATAACGGGCATTCAAGAAAAAATCTGAATGAGGAAAAAAGCTTTGAACCCAGACATTATTAGTATAGATTAAGGTCTTCCAAGATTGAGATTGTAAATGAAATGAATATGTTGTAAAGGTGATTTTGATTGCGAGAGATTTTTAATAGTGATATTTATTAAAAAACTAATTTATTTCATGTCTAAAATATTTCTTGTTTTATATATTTTTGATTTAAATTTTTAATAGTGTTCATGAGTATTTTTTATATAGAGTTTTGAGTGAATGAATTGTGCTTGGTTTTTAAAACCATTAGACAGTGTAATTGAAGAGGGGATTTCAGATCCTAAAAATGCTTTTATAAATAATAATTAATTATAAAGATTTCAGTGAGCTAGTTCTATTTATCACTTGATAATATGACAGTTTTTTCAAAGCTCACCAACACCTTAATATAATTGGTAAATAATGAAAAATAATATTTAATGAACTAGACCCTAATTATCCTTCATGAAAAATTTGAAATTAGAATTTTTTAGAATTTTTAAGATAAGGAACCCAAAATCAAAATATTGATTCTCCAAATGGAAGTTTAACACATTTTCTTTTGGCTGTGTAGCTAATTGGAATATCTAGAAATTCAACTTCAAACTTGGCCATAAAAAAGCATATATATTAATATATAAGATAATTTTGAAAAAAAAAAAAAAAAAAAAAAAAAAAAAAAAAAAAAAAAAAAACATATATATTAAGATAATTTTGAAAAAAAAAAAAAAAATAGAATTTTTAAAACTTCTCAATTTAGAAATATTAGTTTTCAAACACTTCTATTATTGCCTTAGCTCTGATGTCAATATCAAGCTTGGGCAAAATTTCTTTTTCAAATTATTATTTACATGATATTTTTATGTATCTTAAAAGATAAATCACTACAATTGTGTTTGATAAACTAACACAAAAATGTAAGATTATCAAATGCGACCAAAAATCTAATGATGATAGTTATGTCATCTGTAAAATATCTATAGAACATATACGACAGTAGTGTATGTGTAGTGTGTCTCTTCTACAGATATTTGACTAATTATTAAAGATGTATAAATATTAATCCTGTCATTATATATAAAAAAACTTCAAAGTCCTTGTGCAGGTTTAATGAATTTAAGCATAGTTGGACTTAATCATATTCATTTACAGGCAATCTCTAATTTAATGAGTAGGGCCTGAACTCAGACCCTCCAGATAAACTGGAAGTGTAGGACTCTGAATTGAATCTGGATCCTATAAAGATGGTAAGCAACTGCTTTACCATGCAATTTATGTGCTTATTCTTTAATATAACTATTTTTAGTGTTACATAACTAAAAAAATAAGCTCTGACATATATATTTTTTGACTTATGTAGGGTTATGCAGAATGATCCACCCGTGTAAACCTGGGACTGCCTGTATATGAATACAATGCAAACTAAAGTGATTCATTGTCAGTTAGACTGCATATAGTAAATAAGTCCTGTAAATGGCCAAAATTTATGGAAATCTCACCAAAGATAATGTATAATGTCCTAATAAAAAACACAAAAGTACAATAATCAGACACAAAAAAGCATGCTTTCTGTATATCCTATCATTGGGTCAGAATGTCAAACTCATTGAAATGCATTGGCCAATCACTGAATTTACTAATTACATCACTATCATAAATACGAATGGCATAAATTGAGGATATACTATATATACTGGAAGACAAAAGTTAAAAAAATATTTGATAATTTTTGATTTCATTTTAATATTTCAAAGTAGTATATATAAATAAATTCAACCTGCTTTAATAATTAAAACATCACATGCTATTGGCACATTCAAATTTTAAATTGTGATGACAGAGCTATGGATTGTTTTTCATTTTTAGAACTTTTATCTGTAATTCTGGATTTGTCAAATCTTGGAAAATGCACAATAAACATCATTTAGCTTATTATTTACAGTGGCATGCTATTGATTGGATGGATATGAAATTGAGTCAAGCTAATATGGCCAGTAAACTGATGTATCATGAAATGATATAAAAGCTATGGAAACAGTTTCAGGATATAGGGGACAACATTAGAGGACCTGTTAGAGCATCCTTGTGCCAAACTACTTCAAGATGACTACTGTCTGCAAATAATTGCTAAACATCATAGCAATATGTCACAATTTCCAAATTTATTGAAATACAGGAAAGAGAATTTCAAAGCAAAATTTGATTGGAATGAAATATATATTTTTCATTCCAGTCAAATTTTGCTTTTAACAGTATATATCTCTTTTCTCCAATTCAGAAAAGAATGTATTTGAAATGGTGTAGTCAGCATGCCATTTGGGATACAACACACAGAGCAAAGTTCCATTCACGATGAATCCAGATTTAGTCTATAATTTTATTTCAAAAGACATTTTGCCTGAAGAGAATGATAGCTGATATCTTGTACCCCAAACATTTGAGAAATTAAATTCAAAGCATGTGTTACAGGCAGAACCTGATTTTAAGATTAATTTTAAAAAGACTATTAAAAGAAATTCATTGAAAATAATATTTTCTTCATTATACCTTTTTTAAATAGAATTTGTTTAATAATGAAATGATGACTTAGATTAGTAGATAAGTGCACTTATGGGAAAAAGTCCAACTGGATGAGGCTGTTGACCTTGTAAACTTTGCCGGTGTTTAGCAAACGGAGAAAGATAACCTTTACGAATGTTCTCCCCTCTTCCTGATAAACAATATAGTTCAATGGTTTCAACTATTTGGATTTCTACACCTACTCAAAACATTAAATGTTTGAACAAATAAACTGATTATTTTTATATACCAGGGGTGTTCAACCTTTTTTATTATGTGAGCTACTTTTCTATACTAAGTTATTTGGTGATCTACTCACAAAAGATCACATTCATGTATCCTCAACTTGATATCTGATTACATACAGCTATGCAGTTAAATGCACTCGCTCACTTCAGAGGACCCACTCTCCCAGCCTTAAAAATATATTTATCACTTTTAATTATCTTAATTCAATATATTTGGTTTATTTGTTAAATTTATTTAAGAATTTTTAATTCAACTAAAATTTCTAGATTTTAAAATAATTTTTGAAGTGTGTCAGAATAGTTTATCAATATTATTTCATTGCAGGAGTTTTACTTGTGGGTCCACCTGGTACTGGCAAAACATTGTTAGCACGAGCAGTAGCTGGAGAAGCAAATGTTCCGTTTTTTCATGCAGCTGGTCCAGAATTTGATGAGATTCTCGTGGGACAAGGAGCTCGTAGAGTTAGAGATCTTTTTCGTAAGAATAATTTGTGTAATATATATAATTTCAGAGTTTCGTTGTTTTTATTTCTAAAAACCTTTTTTTTTTTTTTATTTCAGACACAGCAAAATTAAGAGCTCCGTGTGTTATATTTATTGATGAAATTGATTCTGTGGGTGCAAAACGAACTAATTCTGTCTTACATCCATATGCTAATCAAACGATAAATCAACTTTTGACAGAAATGGATGGGTATGTTAGTTTTTTATAACTGTAAGAGTAATTGATTGATTTAAACATTTGTAGGCATTTATAGTTTTCGTCAAAATGAGGGAGTTGTGGTTTTGGGAGCTACAAATAGAAGAGATGATTTAGATAAGTAAGTGCAGAGTTATTTATTTAAATAGCTTTGAATAAAAATGAAATGCAGTTTTCTTTAATTTGTACTATCTTCTGAATAATCATATTATAGAGCATTACTTCGCCCAGGAAGATTTGATGTGGAAGTTCAGGTACCAGTACCAGATCTAAATGGTCGCAAAGAGATTCTCCAGCTTTATCTTGGAAAAGTTAAAATGGCAGATGATGTTGATGTCAATGTTCTTGCACGTGGAACCACAGGTTTTACAGGAGCAGATTTAGAAAACTTGGTCAATCAGGCTGCATTAAGAGCTGCCATCGATGAAGCAGAAGCTGTATCTATGAATTACTTGGAAAATTCTAGAGATAAAGTACTTATGGGTAAATTAAACTTATTCAAAATAAAATTAATTGTATTCATCTGAATCTCACTGTTTGTTTTTTTTAATATTTATAGGTCCAGAACGTAAATCAAGAATTCCTGATGAGGAAGCCAATCAAATCACTGCTTTTCATGAAGGAGGACATGCACTAGTAGCATTTTATACCAAAGATGCACATCCACTTCATAAAGTTACTATTATTCCTCGAGGTCCATCTTTAGGACATGTATGTATTTTAATTTCATAATTACTTTAAATTATTTATAATTTAAAATAAAAATTGTGTTTTCAGACTGCATATATCCCAGAAAAAGAACATTACCATGTTACCAAAGCACAGATGTTGGCAACCATGGATACTCTGCTGGGAGGAAGAGCTGCTGAAGAAATAATTTTTGGTCCTGAAAAAATAACTTCAGGTGAAATATTTGCTTTATAAAATTCTTAATTTTTGTGTTTATTATTATTAATTAAATTATTTTACTAGGTGCTTCTAGTGATTTGAAACAAGCAACTAGCATGGCAATTAATATGGTGAAAGAATGGGGAATGTCAGAAAAGGTATGCCAATTATCTTATGTCTTCCTATACCAAATAAACAGACTATAAGGAACCAAAGTTTTAATTTTATTTGAGTGCTTTTGGAGAACTAACTTCCACCTTAGAACACAGAACAAATTAAAATTACACACAAAATTTTTTTAATTACTTAAATGATACAAAAAGAATTTTATAGCTTGGGAAAAGTTAATTTTGATAAGTAGGGAATCACAAATCTTTGCTGTTGATAACATTATTACTATATGCTCTAGGATGTGCCAATTTTCAATGTTGAAGCTATAATTTTTGTGTTATCTCAGTTGATTGTAAGCTTTATTACATAGTACCATGCAACATTGTCAATTCTTGTGATCTTTTAATACAAATTTTTCAAATTATTTTATAAGCAAAATATTAAACAGGATGTTGCAAGCTGAACCTAGGCTATCAATGCAGATAATAAAAACAGCAGCATTGTGAGATTTAGGAATAATCACATCACATGATATGACAATTTGTAATATAGTCATCTGTTGAAATGAGTTCATAATTCATCCATTCCACACCACGGTAAAAGTCCATATTTTATACAAAGGAAAAAAGAACTAAGTATTTGGCATAACGTTCTTCATTACATGGAATGAATGCCAGTAGTGATCTCTGATATACACATTAATAAATACAAGCATCTGGTTAACTGCTAGAGAAAATAATCTGCCAGATTGACCAGACAGCAAGTTTGGCTGTATCAAGATTCAATAGTGTCTAGCAATGATTATCCTTATTCTGACAAAAGTATTTATGTCTAGAGCTTTCTATTTATTGAAAGTGGAATGATTTTGAAGGAAAGATTCTAGTATTAATTTAAATGTAATCTCAGTTTCTGTAAATATACATTCCATCCATATGAAGATTGCCAGCCACATAAGAAGGGAAGACTGGATAGACACTTCTATAACCAGTTTGGTATTAGAATTGATGATGTATGTTTTATGACTTCACCTGGAATCCAGTAAGGGCCAGGTCAAGTGAAGAATCATTTTGGGGATCTTACACACTAAAACTAATATAATTTAGTTCTTCTAAATCTGAATAATGTGAGCGTTAGATGATAAGCTTGCATTTGTAAATTCCTTAAATTATGATTCTCTTAAAAATGGCAATATAAAGATAAATTTTGGTTTCTCATAGCTTGTTTTAAATCAATAAAAATAAAGTTCTATTGTAATTATAGGTTGGAGTTCGTACCTTTGAGGAAGATCATAATTCTTTAGTTGTAGTTAATGAATTGGCTCCCAGTACATCTGAATCAATAGATTCAGAAATTAAACGACTATTGACAGTAAGTAATAATAACTTGAATAGTTCATCATTGTTTGAAAAATAATAATATTCATTATTCTAACAGGAATCTTATGAAAGAGCAAAAACCATTCTTCGTACTCATAGTAAAGAACATAAATTACTTGCTGAAGCTCTTCTCAAACATGAAACCTTAGATGCAGATGATATCAAGGCAATTATTAGTGGTAAATCGTGCCCCAGAGCCAAAAGGCATTGACAATTATATTGGTTAGGAGATGAAGATTGCTTTGTATATTGGATTTAAAATAAAAAGCAGAAATCTGTACAGTTAAAACTTGTTTGCCAATGATTAGATGTTTTATCAAATGTAATAATGTATTTTAAATTCAACAAATAACAAATTTAAAAACTTTCTATTTATTTTGTCCCTTAACAAAATCTGTGTATAATGACTTTTTAAATGTAAGAAATCCAATCAATCAGACTAGGAAAAAAATATTAAAATTTCTACAATTAAGTTGGTTTTAATTCACTTCTGTATTGTTTAATTATCACCTTATAAAATACAGTGAATTCCGCTTAATTGGGACATGTTGGGCCAAGCCATTTTGTCCCAATTAAACGAAGTAATGATAAATTCTAAAATAAAATATGTAATTCGTAGGTAAATAAATAATAATTAGATACCTAATTATTAGTTTTTTTACCAATCTCATTCATGCCTCGGCCGCTAACTATAGAAATCCATTGATCTAATGCTTCTTTGACTTCTGAATTTTCCATCACGCTTTCTTTTGGATGTTCCCGGAATTTCTTTCTATAATGCATCACGCTTTCTTTTCGATGTTCCTGGAATTTCTTTCTCTAATGCCCACTCCTTGTCTTTTCGATGTTCCTGGAATTTCTTTCTGTAATGTCCAGTCCTTACGCAGTTGATTTTCTTTTTGTAGGAGACGCGTCTATGGTAGATCCGGAATTTCTTTCTGTAATGCCCACTACTCATGCAGTTGATTTTCTTGTTTTAGGAGACGTGCTATGGTAGATTTTCAGTTTATTTCAGCAAGTCTACGATAGCTTGTATTAAATGGCTGGCTTTATACACCAGTTATATCAGCAAGTCTACGATGACTTGTATTAAATGGCTGCTTATTTCAGCCAGTCTATCATGGCTTGTATTAAATGGCTGGTTTTTAATTTTATTCAGCTCTATTTCAGCGAGTCTACGATAGTTTGTATTAAGTGGCTGGCTTTTAATTTTATTCAGCCAAGCAATTTTACTTGAGTGCAAAATCCTTTCTTGACATCTTGGCAAAGATTAGTGTGTGTATGTGTATGTAGCCATACTTTCAAAAACTCCTTAAAATATATCAAAAATTGAAAATTCCTTTTCTGCTACTGTCCCGAAAAATCCCTAAAACATATCAAAAATTGAAAATTCCTTTTCTGCTACTGTCCCAATAGTGGTTAAATTTTGTATTAGTTTGGTTTTTGTTCTTTGAAATTTGTCCCAATTAAGCGGAATCCACTGTATTTGCTCTAGTAGGATCTTTTATTATATTTTTGTATTAAGTCAATTTTATATACAAAAATATTTACAATTAATGCTTAGATTTGAGAGTACTAAAGTAATTATTTCATTTAAATAATAACCAAAACTAAATGCAAACCTAATATTCTATTTTAATTCTTAATTTCAGTATAAATAAAATACTATTTATTCCTTATTAAAACACTTTCTGTAAGAGTTATTAGTGCTTTCTTCTCAGGAGTGTCCTGTAAACAGGATATATTCCTCAGTGCCTCGTCACAATGTTTTTTGGCTAATAATCTTGTGTTTTCAATGCCGTCACTCTAATGCAACAAATAACAAATAAACTTTTAATGTCTAAATTAGTTTATTATATAGGATGTGAAAATACTTACTTCCATAACCATTTTATAAGCTTTATCAACATCACCTGGTTCAGAAAATCTTCTCATAATTAAATTATTCAATTCAGGATACTAAAAATAAAAAATGAGATTGTATCTATAAAAGAAAATTATTATTCAGTTAAAATTTTAATCATAACTTTCATAAAATAGTTTCAGATTTTATTGCTCTATATTAGTGAAGTATCAGGTAATTTTTTATTAATTTAGAAATTAAATAAATATTTTGTTGTTACACCTGAAAATTTTTTTATATACAGTCGGACCTCCAAATATCAAAGTTTTTTGTTAGTCCCGTGAAATTTCCATTGAAATTTGTCGTTTTTTGTTAGTCCCGTGAAATTTCCATTGAAATTTGTTTCTATATATCGAAATTTTTAATTTCAGAGGTGAGGGAAAAGAATAAATTAAGGAGTCTAGATTGGGTCTGGCTAGAAAACCTGACAATGGATGTGTCGATTTGTATTGTAGAGGGGGTTAGTGTAAAGTTCTAGGGCTTGTTTCGGTTTTTTATGTTACTTGTGTTAATTGGCTTAAAACCAAAGCCAAAACTGAACCGAAAGATTTTAGTTAGTCTTTGTTCAGCTTTACTAAAACGTTTACCATATCAAAGGGAAAGTCGTTGAGTGTCGCGGAAAATGTGGAATTGCTAAAAGATGTGAAGTGAGAAAAAAAAAATGTTGCGCAGAAATTTGGGATTCCACAAAGTACAGTATCAACAATACTAAAGAATCAGGAATCTGTTTTAAAAAGTCACGAAGTTGCAGGAGCTGACAGAAAACGATTAAGGACACGTAAGTACCATGACGTGGACTGTGAAAGTGTTGAAATGGCTGAAGATGGTGAGAGATAGAAACATACCTGTCTCAGAACCACTCATAAAGGAAAAGGCAATGGAATATGCACAGAATTTAGGATACAAGTTCCAAGCAAGTTCTGGATAGTTAGACAAATTTAAGAAGCGTCACGGAATCAAAGAAAAAGTTATTTCTGAAGAAAGTGGATGCGTATCTGAGACAGATTGTAGCCAGTGGAAAATTACAATTTTAAAACCAATTTTACAGGAGTATCAGCCTGATAATGTTAAAAACATTATCAGCCTGATACTCCTGAAATTGGACTTTTTTTAAATATTAGTCTTATTTGGTAAACATTTAAAGACGATAAATGCTATGGAGGTAAAAATAGCAAGGAACGAATAACTGTTGTCACTTTTTATAAATATGAGGAGAGATCAAAAAGTTCTTATGCTCATGACATGAATATGCTAAGGATCTGAAATTTGGGCCTCCAACTTCTCTTTATTTACATATCCATCTCCTAGGGCCATATACTTGTCACATTTGTGGAACTATTGTTTAATCCCATCTTTGTAGAAGTCAGCAGATGTGGTGGCAAACCAGCTTTCCACAGCAGTAATGATCTCCTTATTATCAAAGATACTTCTTCCCAAGAATATTTTTTCATATTTTGAAAAGGAAAGAAGACTGTAGGTGCTATTTTAGGAAAATATGAGGGATGGGCAAGCCTGATAGCCATATTTTCACAGAAAAGTACACCTAGCCCTCGAGTTGCATGGCACTCAATTTACATGGTTTTGCTTTTACACGGTTTTTAAATAAAAACAAAAAAATTTTTGTAATGTTAAGAATGTTTCGTGCATTCCATAGAACCCGTTCCGGTAATATAATTTAATTTGTAGCTGATGAGGATTCAAATAAATCGAAAGCACTACTACTACTAATGGTTGTTTTTTTATTTTTAAGTTATGAAACTATCTCCTGCCTTAGTGCTGTTATTATTTTCCTGTAATAATTTCTCATCATCCCCTTTCCAGCATTGTACTCTGCACCAAAGACTATGTTGTAAACATGCAGTCACATAAACGTTTTTTGTACTTATTATTGTGCTGTTTGTCATTATGCAGGGTCTGATGTCCCACTCGACATCAGACCCTGCATAAGTATTTTTGTGATTTTCATTGACTAAACATGGTTTGCAATAGCATGTTCCATGTCAATTTTCATTCCTCTTAATGTCTACTATCGCTCAGAGTTTGTTGCCACTTCAACAGAATACCCTATATATATATATATATATATATTAATTTATAAAATTTGTTTTAAAATATTTACTTTTTATAAATATGAGGAGAGATCAAAAAGTTCTTATGCTCATGACATGAATATGCTAAGGATTAATAAAGATATTTTTACAAAGAATGCTTTTATGTCGCTCAATCACATCCATTTTTTGCTGTAGCGTAATCACTTCTCTTTTTTTATCATCAAAAGTGTTCTTCCTTTTATCCATTTCGATACTTTTTAAAAGAGAAAATTCTGTACTATACTGTATGTACAACAATATGATAGCAAAGCTAAATAATAGTACAGTAATGTTAAACAGTTAATGGCAAAAAGCCCATCTTTCTGATGTTTCACCCCTTCAAAATGGTGTGACCGCTCTTGGACTGCTCCTCGTCCGGTTTTACTATCCGAAAATTAACGGTAATTTGTTAATTGACATCATAAAAGGAGCTTTCTTAGTAAGACTGATCTGTGTTTACAACTCGTACTAATCGAATCTTTTCTCGCACTAACCGAATAATCAATTTTTTAAGTCACACTAATCGAGGCATATCTGTATTAAAAGTCTACTGCATGTAATAGATAAATGAAAAATAAGATGGGACACATGCATTTATTAAACATTAAAAAAATTCATTTATATATTTTTTCCCAAAACTTTTTCAAATCATTTAAGTTGGAGTTTTACAATGAGCCACCATTGCCACCGTCAGGGGGCTACGAAAAAGATGATACGGACAAAATATCACTTAACTACTATACTACATTAGAGAAAATAGACAAAATATCACTTAACTACTATACTACATTAGAGAAAATTCAGGTTTTCTATATAAAGAGGTATCTATATATCAAAATTTTTCTAAGACACCTTCAATTTCAATATATAGAGGCCTGACTGTATATAATTTCATAGTGAAGATTACTGTCAGCTATTAATGCAGATATTTGCCATGAAATGTCGATGATATCAGTTCTTTTCAATCAAGTGGTTTGTCATCAATGATAAATTAAGATTCTGATAATATCGTTGATATATCAAGTTCAGGACATTTTGAATTTGAAATTCAGAGTGTCTATAGTCAAACATAACAAATTCATAACTCTGATATTTGTTCCCTAAAAGTACTGAAATATAGTAGGAAATATAATTTTAGAAAATTGAACAAATAAGAAGTTTCTTTATAATCAGAATTTTTTATTCAAATTGTGAAATAAGAGAGTTTATGGTAGTATTTCAAGATGATGGAGGTTATGACTTAATATGTTAACTAACAATGTAATTTTACATTATACTGTATATACAATCCTCAATTTACATAAATGGATTGTTCCACAAAACCCTATATAAATAAAAATGTATGTCAGAACATATACAGTATTAGTGGGTCATAAGTATGTAATATACGATTATTTTTTAATAAGTTAATTACTATCTTGAACTCAGAATTGAATCCAGATCTCCTATCACACTCAAATTTTCCAGGAGCGTGGGTTTAAGCCCAGCTTTTTAATTAAAATTGACATTATATAAGTATGGATCTACATAAGTCAGCAATTGCTTGTATTAGTTAGATCATTCTGCTAATTCTTAAGGATTTTTGAAATTTTCTAAAAATTTCAAAATGAAATTGCATGTTTGTAAGTATGAATGTTTGTAACTCAAGGAGTATCTAAGTTGAATTATCATATGAATCAACTGTTGTCACAGATTTTTGAGGGCCTGCCAATCATTTTAGCTGTATGTACTAAAACAATTCAGGACTACTTTAAATTTATGACATATATAAAAATGGAGCTTGTGAATAACTATATTAATGCCAAAAAAACTGGTGGCGATAAAATTTCTCTTATGTTCATGGTATTATATCTAATTCCATTATTATACAATGGTAAGATGAATAAGAAAAAGATTTAACTTTAGCAAAAGATTAAAAATGAATGAATTATTATTATTTTCTTCATAGAACATAACCATTATGACACATCACTGTAAAGAGTATAATATGCAGCAATACTATAAGATGAACCACAAACTAAAATTTGACTTCTTAAGAACAATTTTAGAGGAGGGAAGTATTGCTCAATAATCACAGCCAAATTGCTTTAAACAATTTATTTTATACTTAAGCTGAATCTTGTATACATGTAAATTATAAGATTGCAAAAATGACTGTATAAAATGGATCATCATCCATGAATAAAGTTTATCAGCTAACATAATTTACTAGATGAATATAAAACATTGAAAATAATATTCATCAATAGTTAAAAATATTGAAAAGTATTTGCATTTATTTTTATTTTATGATGGATGAAAGTTGGGCATATCACAACTTTTAATATTCATCTGCAATATTTCAAAAATTTTAATATAATCAAGAAATTTGTTGGTGTTCATAGTTTTAAACTACAGATGAAGATATATTTTTTGAATATACAAAAAAAATATTAAATTCATCTGCTGTTTATGGGAGATCTGATTTTGAGTGTTTCAAGAAATTGATGTATGATAGATCCAAGTGTTCATGCTGAGGAATATCTTTCCTGATAAAGTTGAGCTGCAATTTCTTGAAACACTCAAAATCAGATGTATGATAGATCCAAGTGTTCATGCTGAGGAATATCTTTCCTGATAAAGTTGAGCTGCAGCAACATCACATTAGCAGCACCATAACATATGACCATGGCAGTCATTTCATTGATGTGTATTCAGCTATTGTACTGTACAGTCGGTTCCATAAAGTTTTGTACCTAAGCGGAAGGTGTTTGGCTTCCTTCCAATAGTTCAAAGCAATGTGATTCATCAGTTCAGGCAAATCATTCGAACTCTCCGAGTAT
>AYEL01078128.1:0-60454 GCA_000484575.1 Olivierus martensii
GCATAAGACGCACCCTCTTTTTTATACACATTTTTGAAGGATAAAACTTTATTACTGATCATTATAATGAATTTACAGTATTTTAAATATAAAGTAATACAAACAGCAAATACTTTCTGCAAATACCCAATCTATCTGGGAAAGAACACCTTTTAATCTTCTTCGTCAAGACCCAGACACTCATCTCCAGAGTTAAATGAAGAGTCACTTGAAACCTCTTCTAAATCAGCATCTGAGTCCTCATACAACAAATTGTCCTCTGTACCATCCATTGCATTACTAATGCCACATTTCTTAAATGATTTAACCACTGTCTCTGTTTTCACAGCATCCCATGAAGCTTTGACCCATTCACAAACTTGAGAAATGCTAGGCCCAGCTGTGATCGTCGATGAAAGCGCATGCGCATTCATTGAACTCTACGTAACTAATATTCCCACACTCCGCAAGGAAACAAGAAAGAAATCGCATAACTCCGAATAGAGGAAATTTCCAGAAATGAATGTAATAAAAAACTGAGTATGGGCGTATAAGACGCACCCCGTTTTTCAGACCTATTTTCAAAGAAAAAAAGTGCATCTTATACGCCGGCAAATACGGTAACTGATGGCAATGAATCTTCAAACTTATGTCAATTGAAAAAAAAAAATTCCTAATAGTAGAGCCTTGTAATACTTTAAATAATGATTAAGAAAAACAATTACTGCAAATTTTGAATATGGAATGAATTTTCAAATAATCATATTAGTTTGCCAAAAATCATAGTTTGATAATGTCAAGAAATCTATATGAGATCAGATGAGATGTTGGATATATTTGGTTTTTTTACAATTATCACGATTTTGGTTTGACAATACTTATAAATTTTTATATGTAGAAGGAAATAATTCTGAGAGGAAAGATTTTCTTAAAAGTTTTTATAGTTTAATAATTTTAAGATTTAACTTTTTCATTTCAGCTGTGAATGAATTTTATTAGATGAATCAGATAGCTGAATATTGAAGTATGTGTCATCTCATTAATCTTGTTGCATGCTATTGATGGCATATGCCACCCATGGCAGGAACAAACAATAGAATTTTATCATTGCAATTTGACCAGTCCTAATCAATTTATTGCAACTGTATTTTGGATTTTTGAAAAAGGAACCAAAATTAGTTTCTGATGATAATTCCTAAATGTTTTTTTATCAAAATTTTTTATTTTAAAAGGTTTTTTTATGAAACTTTGTTGATTGAATATTTTTCAGAAAATTAGCTTCTCCCCTTCTATATATTTTAGATTACTATATTCATGTTGTTCAGCTTATATATGATGAAATGAAGTTAATTTTTTAAAAATAAACTTTGAAATCTTAGATATTAAAATTGGCAATATTTGTTATTAATTATTAACTTTTTACTTCATTTTCACTGTATCAGGTGTGTAAATACGAAACCGGAATTTGCCAATAAATGGCGCCATATGTCAATGTACAGCTCCGGCCAAAATGTTTGTCACTTTCAACTAGGCGCTGGAAACCGGAAAATGTAGTTTTCTGTAAAAATGAATACAACATTGTGTTTTAGACTGTTTAAATTTATTACTCCCTATGCAAGAACTGTTCCTGTAAATAGTGCGTTAAAAAATTTTTTACTACGTGACAGCTGAATGAAGAAATCAGCATTAATCTAATAGTTTAATATATTTATTATTTTTATAAATATGTTTATATTTTATGTATAAAATGGTAATCTAATGTTGCTATAGCAACAATGTTCATATTTATAGAACTTTAACATTCTATAGAATTTCTTGTTTAGTTCGTTGACTTAAATATAAAATGTCAATTTAGTGTTGCTATAGCAATGATGTTCATATTTATAGAACTTTAACGTTCTATAGAATTCCTTGTTTAGTTTGTTGACTTAAAGTAGCTGAAGAGGATTGTTAATAATCGAAAGCGCTTCTACAGTGTATTAAATTTGTGATAAAGTATAGTATCCTGCCTAAGAGCTATTATTTATTATGTAAGTATTTAGAAACTCATATTGCAGAACACACTTTTAACATTCAAAAAGAAAATTATTGCTCCTCTCTTATAGAAAAAGTGCTGAGTGATAAGTTTTCTCTTACTTGGGAGAAAGAAAAAGTTATAGTATCAATATATTCATTATTTTTAGAGAAGTTTTGGAAATAAAACATTCCTGTGCAATTAATAATCCAGGAAAATATACTGCAAATCTAGTCTACTAGAATAAATTTTATAAAATGCAAAAAAACAATATTCTCTAATAATAATCCTTTAACTATAAACAACTGAGTTCTGCTGCTTCTACTAACACAAGAAATCACAACAAGCACTTGAAATAGGATAAATACACTAATTTTTACGAAATCACAACAAGCACTTGAAGCAGGATAAAAAACTAATTTATTATTTATATATATAATATGCACTACATATACTAATAATACAATTGTTTTCCAGCGTTTTCGGCCTATTATGGCCCTCCGAAAACTGGTCAGTCACTCGCTTGAGATTACCTGCTGAGGAGGGCCATAATAGGCCAAAAACATTTCCAGAAAACAATTGTATTATTAGTATATGTAATGCATATTATATAAATCTAATAATAAATTAGTTTATTTATCCTGCTTCAAGTGCTTGTTGTGGTTTATAATAAAATTTATTTATTCAGTGTGAATATAGTAAATTTATTGTGTAATAATCCTTTATTTACATTTTCACATTCCATTCTATTTCATTTATAATAGCTTTTCTTTGTTATTTCCTTGTTTAGAACAGCATTTGATCTTAACAGTTATCCTTTTGCAGCTGCATAACATCATCTTTCATTATCTTTGCAGCATGTCATCTCATTTTCCCTTCTTGTTTAATATCTATTATTTTTATCACAACAATTCAACTAATTCTTTAGCTTCTATCTGCATAGCTGTTTGTTTTTTACTAAATTTCCTCTCCTTCTTCCTTTTCCCAATGTTCATTTTCATTCTCTCACCATTAATGTCTCCCTCCCTTTTTACTACTAATCAAATGCCTTTTGATATATTGTTCAACCTAAAGATGATCTTTGCTTTGAGAATGAAAATATCTATTTTATAATAATTATTGTGTAAATATTTTACATTATATTAAAAGCTTATTCATTTAGCATCATCATTTATTGCATATTTATTTTTATTTTATTAATCATGATGAGTATCTTCAAACTTATCAGTCTTGAACTTGATTATAAATCAATCTTAATTTTTTTAGAATCTTTCCATTAATCCATTTCCATGTCAGAAATCACATTTATAGTGTTGTAATATCCATTCTAATAATGAAAATTTCCATTATTTAATTAATTAATATTTTTACTTCATATATACTATAAGAGATACAGATAGTTTTCAACTTTATGAATTTCATAAACCAAGAATCAATTTTCCATAGACATAATATGAAAATTAAGAGTTCCATTTTCAGCATTGCAATTTGATTATAATAAAATTAAGAAAAAGTTAACAAAATCAATGGTTTATAATTATATAATGATTTATTTATATAAATAGATAACACATAGTCTTTAAAATCAAGTAAATTATAATAATAATGAAATTATTTATATAAATGTACTCAGCATTGCAATTTGATTATAATAAAATTAAGAAAAGGTTAACAAAATCAATGGTTTATAATTGTATAATGATTTATTTATATAAATAGATGACACATAGTCTTTAAAATCAAGTAAATTATAATAATAATGAAATTATTTATATAAATGTTAAAGAATTTTTATTTTTCATTATTATTGACAGATAAATAGATGTGTTTTAACATAGATAAACTATTGTCTTAGGCACAATCCAGGAATGGAAGTTATTTGCATAATATGCTGAGGTACAATAATAATGAAAAATAAAAATTCTTTGACAGATAAATAGATGTGTTTTAACATAGGTAAACTATTGTCTTAGGCACAATCCAGGAATGGAAGTTATTTGCATAATATGCTGAGGTTAACTACTTAAATCAAAGAGTGCACTAATTCTGCTTCTCAGCCAATTTCATAACAGACAATAGAGTTTTATTACAAACCCAATTGTATTGTTTAGCTATTTGTGTAATTTTAAATGCCTTTTTATGAATGTTAACATTTATTTATTGCAATTAATGGTTCATATTTTCAATACTTCATATTTGAAAAAACTTGCAACCCAGGAACTCGTAAACTGAGAACTATCTGTATTCAGTCTTGAAGTTTTCTTGTCTTATTCTCTCTGATTAGATTACACATAAATTAACAATATTAGTTTGAAAGTATTGACTAATTTCTCTAATATTTAAATTGTAAAATTATGGACAACTATAATAATACTGAATAAAGATTGTTAAAAAATTTGACCATCTAAATTAGTGGAGGTTCAACCATTATCTAATAATAAAGACAGCTAACTTCACTGGCTGATCATTTGTTATTGTAAGAGATAAAATTTTCTAATTACATTACCATTCTCAAAGTTTAAAGATCATGTTGCTTACATATGTGCAATATTACAAAGTGTCTGGTTGGGAGACTACAGGCATATCTCATTTTAAGGTGCTTCACTAATACAGCACTTCTAGATTATATTCCATGTTTTTATTTTATATCTCAAAATGAATATTATTTACAAAACAAGACTTGGAATAGGTATATAAAACATAAATTAACATATAGATGGGCCAGGTTCAATGCCATCCTAAAAAACTGAAGATGTGAGATTCAGAATTGAATCTAGATCATTCATGGTGATATATGAATGCTTTAAAGCAGGGCCGTGCGGTGCTATAAGGCAAAGAGGCAGCCGCCTCAGGTGACATAAGCAGCGAAATCAAAATACAATTTGAACCATTCAATAATTAAAAATCTTTATGCAACGCTTTTATATATTGATCTATGTTGATAGTTCTGCTTTGAGCTTAAAATTATTGACAATATTTGATTTTAATGTTAGTTTGTCTCGAGAAGTGGCAACTGGCTGTATTGTGTTTAAATTAGTAAATCAACATAAAACAAAATCTGAACTAGCTAATAGGACCTTAAAATAAAACTAAAGATGCAGGAGCACTTTCGGACTAGACTGCCTCTCTTCAGCTGCACAGAGAAAGTGAGCGTTAGCAGAGAACCTAACAGAGAATGGGATATCTGTAAAAATAAGTGTAAATTGTACTTTAAACCCCAAGGTAGGGAACGATTAAAAACAAACAGATTGTGCATGTGGGATAAAGTGTTAGGCAAAAGGTGCGGAAATAGGGTGATAACAGATACAAAATTTACGTTTTCACACTTAAAAACTATAGTTATGTCGATTAAACAGGTACTCCCGATCACTAAGTATAGAGTCTTTATCCTGAGAATACAGAAAGAAAAGAAAAAACATTTAAGGGTGCAGCATTTCGAAGACTTGCCTCATACTGAGATCTCTACTGCAAGGACCTGCTTTAAAGCATGGCCATCTGGCTAAATATTTTAGCTTTAGTACTATTATGCATTTAATGAATGATAGTATAAATATGTTCTAGGCTTTTATATGCATTAGAAAATGAAAAAAAACTGCGATTCATTTCACAGCAGTGATCTGAAATGTAACCACCACAATAATGAAGTATGCCTGTATTTGCAATGTTCAATCAATGACAAACCATTTGATTAAGCAGAAACTATTCACTGATAAATAATGAAATTTTTATGAAGTTACTTCATTGTGCTAACCAACCTCTGTAGCCTACTAGCTCTAGTCTCTCCTATAAGCTATATTCATTTTCATTCATATTTAAAATATTCTATCCAAAAGTTCTGGCCAAATTTTAGAAACATGCTTCACTTCCAAAAGAATGAAAAAGTTCAAACATAAAGATGTAATTTTTCAAAAACAGATTGTAAAACATTTGTCATAGAAAATTAGTTCAAAGACAATGGTTCTTTTATAGAAAAATATTACTTGAATTAAAATTTAATTCAAATAAATAAATTAATAAAGTAATAAATTAAAAAAATAAATAAATAAATTCCAATATGATGGGTATTTTACTTGGTTTTTTGAAAAATTAAGAATGATTATAACATAGATAAACATTTGCAGCTCTATATTTGTATGAATTCTTTCATTTTTTGGGAAATAATCTTTGGTAAAGTTTTATCAGACCTTTCAGATATATTTTATTCATAAGTTGAATATATTGAAATATCTTAGTAATGCTGCCATGTATATATCTATGATTTGTTTTGTATTATATCTGCTTTGTATCATTTAATTATGATAAAATGTATCAGGATTCTAATAATGAGTTTCTATTTACAATAAATACATATCAAAATATTCTTATCATCTTTATTAAAATATTGCACGAGAAAAAACCATTCAACTTTTGAGCAGTTTTATATATATATGAAAAATTTTTGAACAATCATTTCTATATTTAATTTATTGGGAAAAAGAAATTTTTTCTAAGGTATGTGATTATTTGAAAAAATAATAATAGAGATTTTCAAACTTTATTCAAAACACTATGATATTGAGATAATTGAAATTAATTTTAAATTGATTCATTATCCTTCTTCCTGATTTGATAACTTAAACAGAAAAACTATAAAGAACTGTTTTTTTTTTTTTCTTTTTTTTTTTTTTGTTAAATTTTAAATTGATTCAATAAATATTTAAAAATAGCTACTTAAGAGAAAAATTTTCAACTTTTAATTAGATTTTAAGAAATTCATACCACTGTTCCAGAAGAACAATGATGCAACTGCAAATTTGGGGATTTTTAGTTATGCATGTTACGAGTTTCAGAAATACATAATCCTTCCAATACATTAATGATGTGATGCTTTACTTCCATTACTATTTGATATTTTAACATTTTTTTCATTACAAGAATAACTTATTATTATTTAGTTTAGCATCTCCTGAAAATCATTGCTTTTGAGTTGTGTCATTGTTCTTTCAGAACAGCGATATGATCTTTATATATATGTATATGTATATATATATATATAGTCTTCAACTCATGATGATTCGTACTTATTACAATGATGTAATCATTAAATTTTGTGATTGATTATCTTTATATATATATATATTCAACTCATGATGATTCGTACTTATTACAATGATGTAATCATTAAATTTTGTGATTTATCAATGCAATTCAATGGATTTCAGTCCTTTTTTATGTCTGGCTCTTGTAGTTTTGTGTTCTTTATGTTTTCTTCAAATAACATATAGTATCCTAGTAAAATTTTATTATGAAAATTCCATAAATTTTGGGCCTTTGACTTCTGATCAAATCCAACTTACAACAATGGGGTTCAAACCGAACTTTGTCATAAGTTGAGAACTACTTATATTGGATTATATGTTTGTTTGTGTCAAGTAATCTTATAAATAATAGAAGCTACAATGTTATATTTAGCATAATTTTTTTGTTAATCAATTTAAATAACTGTGATATTAAATGATTTTTTTAAAATGACCATTATTAGAGAATAATGAATAACTCAATTATTAACAAAATTTAACAACTTGATCAATAGATGCACTGTGTCAAAATTCTTCATCCTGGAAAGTTTGCTTTCTAGCAAAGAATTTTGACACAGCATTTATTTGTCAATAAAATTTTATAAATGAAGTAACAGCATGATAACTAGTTAATGATGACTAATTACATTGCTAATTATATCAGTGTTATATGAATGGATAATTTTATCTTCAATAAACCAGTGAAATTGCTTTGATTGACATACAGTAGTACCTTGGATAACAACGGCCTCAGATAACGATGTACTTGGTTAATGACTCTTGATTATGTGAACCTCTATTAGTAAAGGATATTGTGGCAACTGTTTATGATCTTAACTTTAGAAAGTAGAAAAAGACGATGTGGAAGAATTATTGGAGATGTATGACCAAAAACTGACTGCTGACGAGCTAAAAGAACTTTTCAAGCAGCAATGTGAAGAAAAGGAAATGGAAATTTCATGATGATGAGGTTGGAGAGAAAGAACAAATTACGACTGCTGAAATCAAAAATGTTTTGATAAAGTGAAAGTTCAAAATGTTTCTAAGAAATGGAATCCAAACAAATCTGAGATTATCAGAACTTCAGATCTATTTAATGAAAAGTACATGCAGTTTTTCAGAAATATTTTTAAAAACAGGCAGAAGCAAACAGTCTGACATGTTTTTTACAGATTCATCTGTCAAAAAACTCTGAAGTGAGGCCAATTGTCCTTCTGGTGAAAACTGATAATTAAAAACTGTTTTCATAAACAATTCATTTTATTAATGTTAATTTTTTTTGTAGCAAATTAAAAATATGATAAATATCATTTGAGCATTTAAAAAAGTTTAAGCTGCATTTTTATTATGTACTATGGTTGTGGGGAGAAGCCGAATGATATTTATCATATTTTTAGAGCATTTAAAAAAGTTTAAGCTGCATTTTTATTATGTACTATGGTTGTGGGGAGAAGCCAGAACAAATTAATCAATTTTCAATTAAAACTTGTGGGGAATCATGCCTTGGATAACAATGGTTTTGGTTAACCAAGGCATCACTATAGTTCTATAAAAATATTAAATATTTATTGATAGAATATAGTCTAGAAATATAAGCATATAATAATAGAAGATGGAAAATATGAAGCATATTTCTACTCTTCTCAAAAGAAATATAGGATATCTGAAATCTACCAAAACTTATTGAATCTCACAACTTTAGAGAGACAAATGACAAAGAAACAAGAAGGAATGTCTGAATGAAGCCTCAAAAGCAGGTTCCTTGAAAATATTTTAGTAGGTATTTTTCTCATTATTGTACTTAGGTATATATATAATAGTAATTGTTAATCTTTTTATTTTTAAAATTTTAGAAATGGGAAATATAATTCTTTTCCATATTATTTTATGTTAAACATAAGAAATAAAAACTGTTTTGTTTTTGGCATTTAATAAATTTAATAAGTCACTGAATTTAATAAGGTAAAGCATATGGTATTGAAATTTACCTAATGAAAATTTTCTTAAAATAGGATAAAGGAATCAGCACTAATAGCAGTTGAGTTATACTGAAAAAAACTTTATTTTTATGGAAATCGCAAATGTTTTCAGCTGAGTTGTCATCATCAGGCAGTTTGTTCTAAAGTTTAAATTCAATTGTAAAAAGGAATAAGGCAGCCGTAAATTTATTACATGCCAAAAACAAAACAATTTTTATTTCTTGTTCCCGTGTTGCTATGGCAACTGTGTACAGTTGCCATAGCAACACAGTACAGATTCATAGCAATGATTTTTTGCTATGAATCTGTACCAGAACCGTTATAGAGTTTGAATTAACATTCTATAGAACAGCTTAGCCTGAAGATGGTAGAGATACCGAAAACGTTAGCGATTGACGAGGATCTTGTTTAAGAAAGAAGCAGTAACCTCAACCGTGGTAAGTGCTAGATATCTTTATTATTGTTAGAAAAGTTTAAGCAGTGATTTTTGGAAATATGTATCAACATACTGAAATTTAAGAAAGCTTGAGAATACATTTATTGCATGAAATAGAGTTTTAATAAAGTTGTTGATTGATAATTTCTTCATATTCCTAGGTGAATTGATGGCTCAATACAAATTTCCTACTGAAAAAATATTCAATTGTAATGAGACTACTGCCATATCAAATTTCCCAAATAATGTTCAAAAATTTTGGTAAAACAAGTAAACAAGAATTGGAAAGCTAATATTTGTATAATTTATAATTCCAGCCAAAATATGCTTTCCTACATCAGTAACTATAATCCACTTATACTCACATTTTTCACATAAAAATATGAAATTTTTTATGTGAAAATGCATCTTTTTATGTGATCCAGATGATTAGATGACATCAGAGTTTTTGATATAATGATGTCATATCCAGTGGCGGTTCGTGACTTGAAATTGTGGGGATGCTGCAACTTTCGAAATATGCAGACACTGTAAATGCAGTGGTATTTGGATAAAATAGCAAAATTATGGTAAAAATTAAAAATGAAAAAATATTCTTTATTATTGATAAAATTATACAGTTTAGTATAATTCAAAATGTTATTTATGTCTTTAATTGTAATATCCAAATATTTAAAGAGACAGAGTAAACATGATAAGCACTACAAACATGCTACTACTGCCGCAACCTGCACATAAACAACAGTGGAACTGCGCAACGGACAGTGTCACATTATGCTAATAACTTGCATCCATGCATGTCACTATGATAAAATAAACATGTTACTACTGCTGCAACCTGCACATAAACAACAGTGGAACTGTGCAACGGACAGTGTCACATTATGCTAATAACTTGCATCCATGCATGTCACTATGATAAAAATATTTTCCAAGTTGATAATGCTTTATATATAATATGCAAAATAAAATCTGTATTGTTTATTAAAACTGATAAAAATATTGTAAAAATAGCATACTATATTTTCCTTTATTTATGCAATGTTAATTCTTATATAACTGTAATTAAATATTAAAAAATATAATACTTTGATGAACTATAGTGACAGATTGCTCATTGTTAATGATATACCGTGAGTTTTTCTTGAAACCGAACACACTGAATTTTGGCATCGAGCCAATTCAGATGCATCTATCACGTCAGGAATCGCTTGCTACAAATTCGAACATTTTTAAAATGTTCGAATTGCGGTACGTTTGCATTTCTACGCTGTCGCTATAGCAACAACAGAATTTCTGTTTGCCGCGCATCTTTTCATGTAAATTTTCAGCGATTTTTTTTCAAATGTTTAATTACACCAGCATTAAAATCCGATAATCTTGTGTGTTAAATCGTTTTTTGTTTCTTGGATGCAATAATAAATAAATATCGTTGGAATTAAAAATATAAAATAAATTTTCGTAGCGACCAATTCCTGATGTGATAGATGCAACCGAATTGGCTCGATGCCAAAATTCAGTGTGTTCGGTTTCAAGAAAAACTCACGGTATATATCTATAGATATGGGCAATGTACACAAATTGAACTTTATATTTCTGACCAGATTTGTAAAATCTTTGATAGTTCTGATCAATCAGCAAAATCATAATTATTTTGCACTAATCTAATATACAGAATTCATGCTTCCAATACTTGTTGATTTTCTGACAGAACTTCAATTCCTCCAGTTATGAAGAAATTCTGTTTTAACTCACTGTTTAAATAATATTTCTAACTTGAAACAGGAAAATTTTGTTCTAAAATTTCTTCTTGGTGACTAAATACTTTAATAAAAATCAAATAGGAAATTACAAGGATTTTTATTTATAATTTGCTTTTCTAAGTCATGGGGAAAATTACGGTATAAAAAGAAGATTATATGAGTAAAAAATTTTATCTTATGTTCATATCTATTTTATTTTATTTTTATATGATAGCTACTTTAAAATTGAATATTTGAAGCCATCTCTATTAACAATATATTCAGTCTAATAGCATATCATAATCCCCATGAATGCCTAATATAAGCTCAATAAATGTTTTTGTTTAGCAGTAAATATAAAATAATTCAGTGAAAAATGATCGTGCTAGCCAATTTTTTTAAAATATTTACATTTTTCTGACAATCATTTTTGAACTTTTATTTTAAAACTTGATTCAAATTTCAAATAAGTTAGTTAGTTCATATATTAGAAATACATAATCTTAAACTCTCAAGTTCAACTTCTCATTACATTATTTGTATCACTAATACAAATGAAATGCATATTTTATATATGTTTAATATATATAATCATTAATAAATATGACTTAATTATTATTTAAATAAATATGAAGAACACATTTTATTTATTTATTTAGAAATTCTAAAAAAATATATGTAACTAATTAAAAATACACATTACAACATAAATCATATATTTTTAACAGCAGAATTATTAATTTACATAAACAAGATAATTAACCTGATGCAAATATTTTATGAAACTTTACAAATGTTATACAATGAAATATTTTCATATAGTCTATCAAAATATAGCAAAACTTCACAATTAAAGCACTACATTATCTCAGAATTTTGGTGTAATATCGATTAAAAGAATTTTTTTGTAATATGTAGTAATTAAAACTTCTAGCTTCAAAACATAGAGGTTAAAATGCATTAATTCATTATTTACAAGTGATGTAAAGTAAAAATATCAATTGATATTCAATATTAGTGTCACAACTATAGGGTGCCAACTATTCTAATTCCCTTTAGTAAGTTGGACTTATTCTTTCAAAAGAAGTGTTTATAATCAATGAATCAAATTAAACTCTTTTCTAAGAATTTGGTTTAAAATGAAAAATATACATTAAGATCCCGCTTAACGCTATTTCAATATAATGCAGTTTTTTCGAAATCTATATTTTTTATTGATTCACTTTAGCGCTGTTTTTCAAACCGTTATACTCACATAAATCTGAAATCACACGAAAACAAAGTTAGCATTTCTGAAGATGAGAAGCAAAAGCAACTTGCAATTGATTTTTCTCAAAACAAGTTTATCCACTATTACAGAAACTATGGATCAGTTTATACAAAATGATTCAAATTTTGATAGAAATTCAAAGGTAAGATGAAGTGTCATGGTTACAATGTCTTGTTATCAACAATTGCTTACTAAATGAAAGAGGAAAAGACAAACGACGTTAGATGACTTCTAATGAAAAAACGAAAAGTGTCAAATGAGGAAGAATCTAACTTTTACTATTATACTGCTAAAACCCTCACAAACTAAATTAAAAATTCACAGCACTTCTAGCAGTAAAGTATCAAACTAAATTTATTAGTTAAAATACAAGCAAACGTTTTCGATGTGCTTCACATCCTCTTCAGGCCCACATGGTGGGCCTGAAGAGGATGTGAAGAATCTCCCTCATCACAAGTATAAATTAGTTACTCAAATATTTTTGATTTTCATGAATGATTTATGAATACAAATTGATATTAACAAAAAAAAAAAAAGCCTATAATTAATGTAATACAATAGTAATAATACATGTTACAAAATAAATTAAAATGCAAAAAGATACATATATTTTTTTATTCGCTGTCCTGTTTGCCTATCCTTATTATTTACATGTTAAAATGACCTTATTTAATGATGTTTCATTTAGATTTTGGTTTTGTTGGAACATATCCTCCACGTTAAACGGAATCTTATTGTATTACAAAAACTAAATATAAATGATTAAAATTATTTTATAGTTATGAAAATAAAAATCATTAAATTTGAGGAAAAAAACTTAATGTTTTTCCTTTTTAGATAAATACTAGTAGAATAAATTAATACAATCAATTTGTTCAAAATCTAAATACCAAAAATCTCTTAATGGTTAAAAACAATCTTTATCATTGTAACAAAATGAATACTAGATCCTCACTTTATGTCATTTTGTTTTGCATCATTTTTGATGTGTTGTGTGTAAACCACATTTATATGATCAATAATTGTTTTGCATTGTTAAAATTTGAAGTTTTAAGCAATATGCCATATATTAGTATGGCTTTATTATATACACAACATATTTATACTGTAGTTCATTTAATATTAGACAATAGAAAATTCTCACATTTCATTTTTCTGATGAAACTGTAATCTATTAGTATACCTAACATTAAATATTACAAATAAAATAACTGATATTTACATTTTAACAAATTATATAAATAGATTTGTGCTAATTTCCCAGATTTAGCACTAATATTGCACTATATACTAAAAAGCTGGAGGTGTAAAATATGAAGAATGTAATTTCATTAAGACAGTGGACAATTGTTGTAATGGTTTGTAAAAAAAAAGATAAATAATAAGTAGACAAATGAGATTCTGAAGTAATATATGGACAAAAATAAATATAACTAAGTTCTCTTTCTCCCTACTTTTTCAGATATATTATCCTTCCATTAGTTACATTTTATATCTAAATAATTTATTATTTTCATTTCATATGTTATAATTTCTCTTTATTTCATTATTCAAATAGTATATTAAATTCAAACAGGTAGTTCAAGACCCTATTTCTAACATTTTTATAAGTTTTTACAGAAAATAATTTTCCTGATGTGTGTCATTTCATTTTTTGTCATGTTTTTGGAAATTTATCTACAGCACAAATCAGGAACCTAATATATTACTTTTTAAACATACAAATGAAAGTTTAAAATTTGTAAAGCACTTAACAGGGAGTAATTTTAATTTTATATTATTATAAATTCAAACAATTCCATCATCTAGAGAACTAGGCTCAAAATTTCTAATTTTAAAGGTTGTTTTTTCAATATGAGACTCTTTCAAAAATCAACTTTTAGATTTAAAATCAATTTATTTAAAGAAAGCATTAATTCTTAAAAATTAATAATTTTTTATTTTTTATGATGTTTGATTTTGTATTATAATTTCATATTAAAATTTTGAATAAAAGTGATAAAAAATAATACTATGTTGAAGGTATCTAATCTAATATTTATATTTATTATTTTACAAATATCATTTACATGTAATAATAGTTTAAGTCATTAAAAACGTTAAAACTGTGATTGTGACTATATTTAATTGTTACATATAAATTTATTTTAAAATTCATGTTAATAACTGTAATGCTAAACTGCAATAATTTTCAATTTTTTTATTATATATAATACTAATTATGAAAAATGTTTCAATTATACACAAAATATAAATTTTTATGCTTAATGAATAATTGAAATAATTTCAAACAAATAAGCTTAACTTTTAAACTGTTTTGAATTAGAAAAATGAAATATGGCAATTACTGAATTATTGATTGACTAGAATATTTTATTAAAAAATTATAAAATAACACAATTTCTAACTATAAAGCTTAATATAAAAAATGTATAGATTAAATAAATATATTTAATTTAATCAAGATTTATTAAAAGAATTTATCAACTATTTTTTGAACAAACTTATAAATAAACTAAAGTTTAATTGAATTGTTTTCTCTTTTAGAATATATCCAATAATGAATTTTAAATCAAATGACTTAATTTTTGGAAATAGTTTTTAATAAAAATTTTTTCAAAATTAACATCTAATTTAAACTAATATTTTAAAAGGATTTCTTTCTGAAAAAGATTTTTACAATTCCTTTATATCACAGATATTTTTCAATTTTTAATCAAATATATTATATGCTTTTGAACTATAACTTTTATAAAATCATTTATACAATATAAATAAATGAAAAAATAAATTCAATACTATTATAAAAATTTATGAGGATGAAATGCTTATTCTATATTATATATTGTAATAATTAAATGGTTAAAAAATGTGCTTTTTTTCTAAGTGATGAATGCTCTGGGAGAGAGAGAATCCACTTTCTCAAACTAATCAATAATACACAAGATGAAACAAGCAAGGCACCACTAATGCTATATTTATCCGGTACCTCATCAAAAAATACAATTTGCCATATGAAAGCTAAAATAATATCAGCAGCTGCTCTAACCACAGAAACTGGTCCAGCTTGTTCTGATTTTAAAGCTAAAGTAAGACAAGTCTGTCCTAAGAAACTAAATATGCCCAGGGCAACAATAAGCCACTGTTCCCATCCACATTTTGGAAGAGTAAATTTACCAATGATTGCAGTCAGTATCGTTGTTTCAATAATTGCTACCCATCCAAAATTAAACATGATCACAGCAAAATGTACTCCTTTTACTTTTCTGATGACAATATATACACTAGCTCCAAAGAATGTAGACAGTAGAGCAGCCATAACTCCCCAAAAATGATCAACATTATAATTACTAATTTCATTGACAATTAATAATGGTAATTTAGTTATAAGGATAATTCCAATAAGAGTTAAAATAACAGTGATAATATGAAAGATACCACATAATTCTTTCAGAAATATTCTTGCCAAAACTGAGACAAATACAGGAACACTAAATATTATTACTGAAGCATCAGCAATTGGTAAGTAATGTAATGCATAAAATCTCAAAAATAAACTAGTAGAACCAACAAACCCTCTTATTATTAATAAAGTACGAAGACTTTTTGGTCCAAATGGTTCTTTTTTGCTGAAAATAACTATTGGTAAAGAAAAAATTAGAATACCAACAAAACGTAAACATGCTAATTCTCCAGGATGTATGTCTTTTAAATATTTTACTATCACAGATGACAGAGAAAAAAATATACTAGAAGCTGAAGAAAGTGCTAAACCTTGATATAATGGCCAGTTTTTCAAACATCGAATCCATTTTTTCTTTGGATAATTGTCAGGATGATCTGTATTTCTGTTTTTAACCAGAACAGTAGTATCTGCAATGTTATCATCAAATTCATTGATTGTAGTTTCTACAGGATGATGATCATATTCTTCATGTTCATCAGGATATGATACAATTTCCATTAAAGGATGTTCTTGAAGTGAAGTTTCTTTCTTTTTGAATGGCCAAGGCATAGCTATTATTGAGCATTATTCATTCAAAAGGATATGTATAATCCAAGACAGCATAATCTGAAAACATAATTTACAATTATAAAATAGTAATACAATATTTATTAAGTTATATTTTATTAATATGCTTACATATTATATATATTACATATAAGCCTATGTTTTATATAAATTGTAAAAAACATATATTTTGACATATTTATTAATTCAATCAATACCAAAGAAACTAACTGATATTGATAAACTTTTATTAAAATTAAGCATATTTGAATATATAAGAAATATCAGTTATTTTTTGATTAAAAACTTTAAAAAAATTCAAGAAATGCTTTCATATTATGTCATAAATTTTTTACAGATAATATGATACCCAGCATTGCTCAGGATTTTACATAATACAATTTATGTGACAACTTTTATGCCATCGTCACATTAGAAGAGACCATGTTTTAAATAAATTTTAAAATTAGTTTAAATGAATTTATAGATTTTTTTTTTGTGAATTAAGCTGTCAAATCCCATAGAGGATCAGAGGATACTTTTGATGGTGGCCACTTTTACAGCCCACTACAGATTAGCCAATACCCATGGCAGGATAACTGGAAGGACAAATCAGATCAAAATACTGTGAATTTATAGACTTTAGAAATAAATTAACAATGAACTATACAGAACTATCAGTTTTCAATGTAATTTATTATAGTATTTGGAATCCATATTTTTTTGTGTTCAATTTTAACACTGATTTAAACATTGATTTAATTAGATATTATATATCACAATGATGTCACCATATTAGTGATGTAATGTCATCCATTGTTATGCCATTCATGACATCACATAGTAATGGTATTTTGTGACATCATTCACTGCTATATTATCAATGACATCATACCCATGCAATTGTGATGTCATTCCAAATTCGATCATCACTGTAAAAGATTTCAATTAAAGCATTTTTATTACAATTCCAATATGCCCCATCTTCTGAGGTGATCTCAACTCAAGGTAGCCTATATTACCTGCACAGACATGAGAAGTTGCAATGCAAACTTCTCATGGCTGTGCAGGTAATATAGGCTGCCTTGAGTTCAACTGGTCCTGACAGGTTAAATGGTTGAGAACTTATTTGGAACAGATAGATAAACATTAAATTTTACAAATATATAGATTATGTTTTGCTAAAACATGTTGAATTGGACTGTAATCAATATAAACATCTGTATTTTCTCAAAATTCAAGTACATATTAATTATTTTACATTAATTAAATAAAACAATTTTATAAATTAATTTTTTATATTTTTGAAGAAAGCTTCTTCAATATCAAGAAATTTTTGAATTTGAAAAAATTTATATACTAAAAAAATGCATGAAATTCATCCATTTCCTCTGAATTTTTATTAGATAAGAAACAGATGATTATCAAATAAACTCACAATATGAAAATATCCAATTTTACTTTGTCAGATTTTTGAATAAAATTCTATAGTTATCAGAATGTTCATTACCATACAATTCATTTAAACAAATAATGAATCAAGCCACAGATCAGGGACATATTATTTTAATAATTATGCTTATCAACTATAAGCAAGATTTTCAGTCAACTGTTGGCCCTCATTAGTTTGGAAACACAATACATATAGTTATTCGTTTCCAATGAATTAAAATTACTTTGTGAGTTAATTGATTCTTGGATTGAGCTCTTAAAGTAATGTAGCTAGTATACATAATGTTAAAAATGGGGTTTCATTCTTAGCAATTAAATTTGACTATGATAAAATATGTAAAAATCAACAAAATAAATAGTTTATAATGAAACAATGTCTAATTTGTCTAAAGAAATGATTGGTTCATTACATGGCCTTTAAAATCCAACAAATATAATAATAATGAAATTATTGATATCAAACTTAAAATAAGTTAGGAAAACTGCTTACTTTTATTGAAATCAAATTCTAAGTTCCAAGAAAGCACAATTAGCAGTTTAGGACAAAGGAATTACCATCAGTTCCTGATGGTATCCTGTGTACCGAAAACGTTTTTAAGTTTATTAAAGTGCAATTCCTTTGTCCTAAACTACTAATTGTGCTTTCTTGGGACTTAGAATTATTGATATCATATAAATGTTAAAGAATTTTTATTCATTATTATTATTGATAAATAAATAGATGAGCTTTTATAGAGTATGAACTATTACCTTAGGCACAATCATGGAATGAAAGTTATTCACATAATGTTCTGGTAAAATCATTGTGCCCAGAGAATGTGCTACTTCTGATTTTCATGCTGCCATTTTGATTTTTCCAATTTCCTAGTAAATGATGGCATTTCTGCTAAAAATTTAGTCATACTGTATTGTTGTATCATAGCTATATATATGGTTTAAAATGCTAATTTATGAATGTTTATCATTTATTTTTTGCAATTAGTGTTTATATTTTCAATTTTTTTGATATTTCATATTTGAAAAAACTTGCAAACCAAGGAACTCATAAATTAAAAATTATCTGTTTATTAAATAGAATTCCTAATATATACCAAATAATCATTCAGTTAGGGAGTAATTAATCCAATAATAATCATATATTAGTCAAATACTTCTAAATGCACAAATTAATTTAGAATGAATTGAAATTAAACTTATTTTACCCAATATGGCTCCATCTGTCGATTAAAAACTAAACTAAAATTTTTATTATTATCTGAAAATAAAACTTGTTCTGATTTCAGTTCAGTTTGTAGAATTAGTTTCCAATTTGATACTCAGTATCAAATTGGAAACTAATCCTACAAACTGAACTGTTAGGATGCTAGACAAGTTTCCTTTTCAAATAATTTATAAACAATCCAATCCAAGTTTAGGAAATTAAAGGATTATTGGAAAATGGCTCATAAATCAAATTTTCATAAATCAAGGACTAAATTACCATCGAGTCAAATGGAAAAAATTATAATACATTCCTGAGCTCAAAACTGTCATTCATTTTTTATTGAAGTAGCTTAACATACCATCTAGTTATATAAATAACAACAAAATTACATTAATAATTAGTATTAATTTTCAAGGACATCATTTTCTATCTTTGTTTATAAATATAGACACAAGTTCACTCTGTTTAGGTAGAAATGTTTAATAAATTCTTGCATAAAAATTAACTGGAGTGCTTTCGGCTTTAGTAAGCTCTCAGCAGCAGTTAGTATATTTAAAATGTAACAAGCATAAAGGAATAATAATATGAACTTATATTAGAATTATTTAAATTAAATTACATTATAGAATTGTACAGTTGTTATGGCAACAGTGCAATGCCATAACAATAGATTATTATAGATAACAATAGATTATAGATTTAATAATAATCTATTTTCAAAATATGAATCAAATTTAAATGTAGTGTGAGTGATACATTAAAATGTTATAGAATTTTTCTTAAATAATTTTGTTCTGTTTTTATGGATATTTTTCTTATATTTTACGTATAGCTAATGATACATACTGAGTATCAAAAACATTTCTATTTAATAAAATTTGTTTTTTGATGTATAAATTTCAATTATTTAGTAATCAACGATTGCTATAAAATACTATTAAAATAATTCACAATATTGTAAAACAGGAATTGACATAAAATTATTATATTTTATACATTGATTAATTTTTTTTTACGATAAAAAAAAAATAAAAGAAGCAAAAACATTGCTATAGATGACATCTCAAATGTATGTTTCTTTATCATTCATCATCACAAATCCATTACACCCTCCCTTCCTAACAAACAGCATGATATAGTTTATCAATGCTCTTTATGCACTTAATTTTATAAAGTTAACTATATTTCTTCTTGAAGGAATCTCATTGCCTATAATCATCACATTTTAGAACAGTTATTTCAATTAAAATCTTTGATTTATATATTTGCTTTTTCTGCTCAGTTGTTTTTTAGAAGAATAGCATTTCCTTTTAATGAATAATCATTATGCTGGAAAATTTTACATTTTCTTGTTCATAGAGAGCATTTCACAAGTTGCATTTATAATAAAGTTTGTTATTATTAGAATATTATTTTTATAACATCTATTTTAAGAAAAATATTTATTTTATAAGCAAGTATATTTATAACTGATAGATTATTCATGAAATATTTTCTTGATGATTATATAGCATACTTTAATATTTGCAAAAATATTGATGATGAATGACTAGTACTTCTATCATCCATAACATTTTCAAATTTGAAGTTCTCAATCTTTCTACAATCTTTCTAGTTCTTAATCTTTCTACAGCATTCATAAGCCACATCATGCTATTTCAAAATTTTCTGACCCCTCCCTCCTTTTATTATTTTTCATCACAGCAAGCCTGACATCCCTGACCCTAATGTCACAAATTTGTTAACTTCTCCTCTTCAGCTTAAAAAATTTTTTATCCAGTTTTATATAAAAATAAAAAAATTACATAAAATAATAGGCAATAGGAATTATTTTACACTGATATTTAATTACATATATTCTTTAATTTCCAAATAAATCATCAAACCACTGGATATAAATGTTCTTAGAACTAGATATATGAGGTGTTTACCTAAAATAATAGGCAATAGGAATTATTTTACACTGATATTTAATAACATATATTCTTTAACTTCCAAATAAATCATCAAACCACTGGATATAAATGTTCTTAGAACTAGATATATGAGGTGTGATCAATATATAACCAGACTGGCTTTAAATACATCTTTATTTATTAAAAAATTATATTTTGGGTTCCATTGCCTTCAAAAAACTCTCCTCCTACATCAATACAGTGAATTCAGCATTTCTGCCAAGCTGCAAAAATCCCCCACAAAGTCTTCTTTCTTAAACTGATCTGACTGCTTCAACTCAGATCAGGTTTAATCTCTTTTATTGTCTCAAAACATCATTATTTGAACTTTAACTTCTTTTTTGGGAATAAAAAGAATCACATAGAAGTAAATCCATTGAATAGGGAAGGTGTGGAATGAGAACCATGATGTTGAATGTTAAAAATTCACAAGTTTTAATCGATGAGTGAGCTGGAGCATTGTCATGGTGGAGAAGCCAGTTTTGCAGCTTGAACTATAATTCTGGTTCCAAATGACATTCCAATTATGTCACAAACTTCTATAATTGTTAATCGTTGATTTTGATGAATAATTCTCTAAATTTCAGTGATATTTTTGGCAGTTGTGCTGATGAGGACATTTCAGCTTCTCATCATTCTCAAATGACATTCAACCATTTTTAAAACATGAATAACATTCATAACATTGAGTGATACTCATGGTTTCATCACCATAACTTGGTGAAGCATTGCACAAGTCTCAGATACTGTTTTTCCTAGTTTTAAACAAAATTTGATGTTTGCTCACTGCTCAAATTTCACATTCATCTTGGCAATCGCAGAGGATTCAAAACACTTTTTAACAAAATTCCTTGCAAAACAGATATTGATGCATATAGCAAAAAGATTTTTTCCAGACTGACAAGGGGAGGACACAACCTCCGTCCCACCGATTTCAAATCGGCTTTAACTTACAGATTGGGGCCATCAAAAAGTAACTTGTGTAAAAGGGTTTAGGTCACTATGTCTTCATTTTTAAAAAGAGGACACAACCTCCGTCCCACCGATTTCAATCGGCTTTAACTTACAGATTGGGGGCCATCAAAAAGTAACTTGTGTAAAAGGGTTTAGGTCACTATGTCTTCATTTTTAAAAGAATTGAAGTCAAATAGCACGACAACAAATTGCGCCGCTTATATATCTAAAAAATTGCACCCATTTCAACCAAAGTGGCGGCATACTGGTTAAGGTGCTTTTTTGCGGAACTGAACTTTATAAGTTCAAATCTCACTTATGTACCTTTTCTTTTTCAAGTGAATAAATTAAAATATTACTAACAATAAAACTTCAGGTAAAATCAAATCTTTTTTGTCATAGTTACACGTTTGACAAAATTACTTTTCAATTATTGTTTGATCTCTTTCTTGCTTTATCTCTCTCATTCTCTAATTGTCATAATTCATTATGCATTGGGTGATATCTAATATATCCATTTGCGCTTAAAGCCTCTTTACGTATGGGATAGTAGCAATTCGTTGAATTGCTACTATCCCATACGTAACGAGAGAAAGAGATCGAACAATAATTGAAAATGATTTTGTCAAATGTAACTATGACAAAAAAAATTTGATTTTACTTGAAGTTTTATCATTGAATTGCTACTATCCCATACGTAAAGAGAGAAAGAGATCGAACAATAATTGAAAAATGATTTTGTCAAATGTAACTATGACAAAAAAAATTTGATTTTACTTGAAGTTTTATGGTTAGTAATATTTTAATTTATTCACTTGAAAAAAAGATATGTAAGCGAGACGCAAACTTACAACGTTCAGTTCCGCAGAAAAGCACCTTAACCAGTATGCCACCACTTTGGTTGAAATGGATGCAATTTTTTAGGTATATAAGTGGCACGATCCGTTGTCATGGCATCTGACCTAGATTTGAAGGCATAATGACCTAAATCTTTTTACACGAGTTACTTTTCGATGGCCCCCAACCTATATGTTAAAGCCAATCAAAATCAATGGGACGGAGGTTGTGGCCTCTCCTTCTGAGTCACAAGGCTTAACAGAGTTGTCAGCTAGATGAATTAGCATCGACCCCCCCACCACTGCCATGGCATAACCACTGACTGGTTATATATTGATCGCACCTCATATGTCTCACATTTTATAACAAATGTATCTCCAAATATATTACTGTCATTACTTTTTAAAGAATTAAGCATAAACATTTTATATTTTATAGAAAACTTGTTAATCATAGAAATGTAAAATTATCCATTTTTACAGCATGTCATCACAACTTTCATAACTTTCTTTTTTCTTTACATCATTTATTATCACAAATCTACTACATCCTTCCCCTTAACAGCATGACATAGTTTATGGATGCTCTCTATGCAGTTAATTTTACAGAGTTTGCTATATTTCATAATATGTATTTTCAGGAATAATTTATCTGAAATTTTATACAGTATAATAAACAGTACCTCAAACTCTAGCATGAGATATTCATTCAACAGCTTAAAACAAATTCATTATCTTTATAAATTTTTATATTTATAATACAGCAGATGCAATTATCTTGAATGGAACTGAAATAAAAAAAATAATTTTATGATTACTAATGAAGTTTTAAAAATTTTCTTTTAGACTCAGTTTTTCAAATATACTTATATCAATTATTTTTTAAAATAAAAAAAAATAATGAATAATGTATTTTATTAATTAGTATAATATGTATTCTATTAGTATGTTTTAATATGATCATCAAGAATTTCCTCTTTACTTTTTCACTAAACTATTTCTATAACTTTAGATTACTATCTACTGGAAGTATCCACTATAAATGAAATGAAAAATATTTAAAAATAAAAAATTTTCCTATCATTTCTTTCATATTGCATAAAATAATTCAACAATAGTGTCAAAAGTGAAATTATGAGAATACGAAGGAATAATAGATCATTTGGTAATATGCACTGATAAAACAAAGCAATTGAAATGCTTTACAGAAAATTTATATTATATTTTGCTTTCTATGTATGCAAGAGTTCAATTCTCCATAACCTTGCATTTGTTATGATCCAATTCATAATAGGTATCTTAGGTTTTGCAAAACATTCTGAAAATTATCTAATACTTTTAGAGAGAAATTAAAATGAAATAATACTTCAAACTTTATTCTTGTCTGATCAAATGATATGTGGATTAACTAGAATGATATGGACTAAATTAAGTGCAAACATTTCATTTTGAGCTTTTGTTCTTTATTGAAAAAGTAATATATTCAGATATTTAATCCTTTGAAGCAGGGTTGCAGAATCAGATGGCAAATGATCTGACTCTGACTCCAACTCCACCTTTAAAAAAATTCTGACTCCAACTCCCTAAAATTTGTAATGTCCCATTCCAACTCCAACTCTGGGCAGTTTAAAAATCTGACACCGACTCCACCCAAAAACCTCTGACTCTGCAACCCAGGGTTGCAGAATTGGACAGAAAATGATCCAACTCAGACTCCACCTTTTAAAAATGTCCAACACCAACTCTGATTCCCTAAAATTTGTAAGGTCCGACTCCAACTCCGGACTCCGAGCAGTTTAAAATTCTGACTCTGACTCTGCAACCCTGCTTTGAAGAATGAAAAGAAAAGTGACAAAATATAGGAAAGCATGAGGAAAAAGAGAATGATCCTATCAGAAAAAGTGTGGCAGATTTCTAGTGGAAAAGAGAGGGTACCATTATGACAAGTGGATAAGATAACTGATGAATTCTGTCCCCCATTCATAGGAAGTTTGACTTAGTCCCAATTATATAGATAGCATCCATAAACTATGTCATGCTAGTAAATAACACCAAGCACTTGAAGCAGGACAAACACAATCACTTAGTCCCAATTATATAGATAGCATCCATAAACTATGTCATGCTAATAAGATGGAAGGATATAATAGATTTGTGACAATAAATAATGTAGGGGAATCATGCAAACTGTGATATTATGCTATAAAATTGGTTAGAGTTTTACATCTCTACAATTAAAAAAATTTTTTTCATAAAACATAAAATGTTTAATTTCCAAACAATTAAGCATGAAGACTGTAATATAACATATTTGCAAATATGTTTGTTATAAAATGTAAAACAAATATCTAGTTTTAAGATATTTAAATCAAATTGTTTGAAGGTTCATTTGAAAATTAAAGAATATATGTAATAAAGTAGCAGTGTAAAGTAGTTTCACTACTTTACACCTATTTTTACTATTGTATGCATTTTTTTAATTTTATAAAAATCAGAGAGAAAATTTTTAAGTAGAAGGTGAAGGGAGTGTTCACCTTCTTATGATCATCATGATCAGAGGGGTCAAAAGCTTGGTGTGATGAAAAATGATAGAGAGGAGGGAGAGTTCAAAAAGTGTTTGAAATAACACATCAAAACTTATGGATAATCCCATATGGTAAATTTTACATAAATGGATGGTTCTACACACAGAAAAAAATTAGAAAATCACTTAAAGAATCAAAAAGTGAGGCACTTAAAACTTTATATTTTTCTATCTAGAAATATTTACTATAGTGTAAATAGTATTAAATCATGCAAATGATCTCTAGTGAATTATTTTAAAAAATTATTTTAGAATTAAATTATAATTCAGTTAAATTTTAAAATATTCCATTAGGAATCATTTGGCCAGGTTAAAATTACTATATTTGGATACTAATTTTTCTAGTTAGATTTGTGTTATGCTGGATGGTGGACAGAATTCATCAACCATGTCACCCATTGTTATAAGAGGAAATTATTAGTGCACTCTTTACTTTCATTAGTGGCCTACTACACTTCTGTTAGAACCTTCTTTTTTTCTCATGCTTTACTATAATTTTACTTTAACTGAGGCAAGCTACATGGATAAACAAAAACGTTTTCGAATAAAAAGTGTACCTTATTGTTTGCTTCAATTTTTATGAAAAATAATTTCTATCATTCTGATATCGAACAGATTAAGAAATAATATAGTTTTTGTAGTATAAATTAAACACCACTTTGTACCTTTTTTATATAGACAATAGATGCAAGCTCAGTTTTTTAAGTAAAATAATTTATTACATTTATAAATAAACAAACTAGAGGACTTTCAGCTTGATTAGGTCCTCTTCAGCAATTTGAGTATACATATATATTATACATACGAATAAAACTTGAATTTGAACAATTTAAATTCAAAACTAATTAAAAACAGTAAGGTTGCAATGGTGACATAGCAATGCAAGAGTTAACTAAGGCAGGCTACTTGAATAGCCAAAAATATTAAAATAAAACAATTTATCTTACTTATTTGGCTTTTAGTTTACTTTTATTTAATATTTACAGTAAGAAAACATAGCAATGCAAGAGTTAACTAAGGCAGGCTACTTGGATAGCCAAAAATATTAAAATAAACAATTTATCTTACTTATTTGGCTTTTAGTTTACTTTTATTTAATATTTACAGTAAGAAATATTACATTATAATTAGTTTTCATTATACAGTACTTTTATTTTATAATTCCATAAGCACAGATTTATGTTTGCTAAATTTGAATTAATGTTATCTGCACTATAGAAAGATATTTCAGATAACAGTACAGTCAGCTTAATAAAACAATTAGCAATCATTTTGAACATTCCAATAGTTGATTCATCATTATTTTTTACAAAATGTAATATTTTTTTTTCAATACCATTTCTCAGAATAAAACATTGAATAAGGATTGAAAATATATTTTTTTTTTTTTTAACTACTACTATTATATATTTTTTTATATATTTTTATCTTTTTATCAAAATTGTAGGGAAAAAAATATTTTGGTTTTTTGATATTTAATATATTTCATGGTTTTTTTTCTGCCAATATATCAACAGTTTCTTCAGCTTTTGTTTGGCAATAAAATAATATTGTATATATTTTTGAATCAGTAAAAGTTTTTCATCAATTTTATTTAACAGTCCATAACATAATAGGATTGATTACATTTGATATGCAAAACGAGCTATTTTCAAACTTCAATAACTTCTTGTCTTGTTTTATTAAAAAAAAAATTACCAGTATTAATTATTAATTACGCATGCAGAACTCACAGTTTGAAATCTTTGGTTAAAGGATTATTGATTTTTATGACATGATATAGTAGAGTATCCTTTATAAGTTTCCAAAATTTTGAAAATCATAGAATTTTCAATTTACTTAAGGTAAACTGTCTTAAGTAAATTTTGTCTGAGATCCAATCTAACAACATAACTTTTTGGTTTTTTTTTAAACAGAGTAGCATTTACAACATTTTCTAGAATTATTTCACTTGTTTTGTCAAAAGATGTTCAAAATTGTTTTATTAAAGATGCTTTTATAAATTTATTCTTTTAAAATAAACAACATACTAAAATTAAAATAAATAGATACAAATCAGAAATTACCAGTACGAAATAAACAATATGACAATACAAGACAATATTACAGTGTTGATAGAATAATGATGCAGTAAAGTTCTACAAAAATTGTTTTGAAATACTGAGATCTAATGAAAATGGCATATAATTTTAGCTATACAGTAGAATCTCAGTTTAACAGAACTAATAGGAGTAAAAAATATTTGTTAATGGTAAAAGTCCATTAGTGTTTTAAAAATACAATACGATCAGTATATTAAAATTAAGAAATATATTACAATTATTTTTTTACTCATTTATCTACTATAAAAATTATAGTTTATTTGCTATACTAACTACTTTTGTTGATAGAAGTTTTTTGCCATGAGTGATAGTGGTAATCAAAAATAAATTTCAAATGTTTGATGAAGATCAAATAAAAATTTGATTCAAATATCTTGTTTGTTAAATCTGAAATCCATTTTAAGAAGGATCCATTAAACTGAAGTTCTACTATACTCTATTCAGTAAAGCATTCACTGTCACTAGCAATAGAATAATTTTCTTCTCATACTGTTCATGAAATGTTATTAGCAAGAAAGGCGGTATTTATGCACAAACACTTGAGGCGTCAACCTAAAGCCTGGCAGATATAGGGGGACCAAATAAAATAAAACCGGTACCGGTATTAAATTTGACAAAAATATTTTAAGAAGTTACAAATTTTACTGCAAAAAATTACAATAAATCAACCTAAAGCCTGGCAGATATAGGGGGACCAAATATTAAATTTGACAAAAATATTTTAAGAAGTTACAAATTTTACTGCAAAAAATTACAATAATGAATAACAAAATCAAATTAAGATAACTGAATAGATAATATAAATAAAAATAAAAGAATTTTTGTCTTCAATGAGCTCAAACTAGCAATATGCCATGATTCATAACAAAGTACTGTAGTTATTTTTCTTGCCAGTATTAAATGAGAGTAGCAGAAATTGTTTTTAAATATAAAACAGTATATCACTTCACTATCTTTTAACAATATTTTGCCCAAGATCTAATAATTATATTTATAGAATGTAAGGATATTTTTAAATGCTAACTCTGGTTGACTGCCCCAAACTTAATAACACAGTAAAGGAAAAAGTTGGCAATGCACATACATAGTGTGCTACTAATAGCAAAATAATATTTTCCTGTATGAAAAAAAGCTATTTCAGCACAAAGGAGAATAAGTGGACATTATATTCAAAAGAGAAAGACCTCTAAAACAAAAGATATTGACAATTCTATTTCAAACTCAGTAAGTAGCCTCTTATTTTTGTTTTATTGTTATCTTGCTTTCTTTTACAATCTTTGCAATTCTTTCTTGCATCTCTTTTATTATTTGCACCCACATTTCCACTTAACATTCTCAGACATGCTCTTTTATTCTCTGTCATCAGCATATTTCATGTCATTCCATGATTCCACTATGGGTCTCCTTTTCTCCTATCCACTTTTATTTTACTACCCATCTCTCTTGCAATGCTTACTATAATTTCTTGATGTGTAACAATCAATTCTCCAAATTATACATATTCACCTATTATATTCACCCTTTTTACATACCTTCCTTTCATATACTACTCACTTCACAGATGCAAATCCTTCACTTTCAATTACATCTATATTTCTTTTATCTTCTTCAATATTCTACTCAATTGGCAGAATTATCTTCAAAATCACCATATTATGATCTAATGCAATCTCTGCATCCCTCATAACTCTTTTATCAGTAATCTTCTTCTCAATCTCTGATCATAAACAACTATAATAATTTTAAAACAAGCACTTTTTAGCAGTAAACTCCATAGATATTTTTTACTTTATTTTGTGAAGTAAGATGGTGATTAGCCAAAAGTACTTTGCAAAATAAAGTAAAAAATATCTACTGAGTTTACTGCTAAAAAGTGCTTGTTTTAAAATTGTTATTTAGTGAACTTAAGCAGTTTGATTTTCTAAGTTACGATAAACAACTATGTCAAACATTTTTCAGATTCTCATATGATTTTTTCAAGTTTACAGATGAATGACCTGTGTTTGAAGAAATTGTTTGAGATAAACAGTTCTCTCTGGATATAGACACTAGCAGTTACTTCCTTATCATTCATTCAAATAATGTCATATTTCCAAACCCAACCAATCACATTTATCATAAGATTCTTATATTAGACAATCTGCTAATTGTAAATACTTTCATACATAACTAGACCTTCTTAACAGAAATATTTTTATTTTGAAATGTTTTCAGCATACAATCCAGCCATCCATAGCAAACACATATAAAATTACATTATATCACTTAAGTTTTACAGTTTAAACAATGGAACAATGTTCTATTTGAAAACTTTTTAAAAAATGTTTCACACAATGAGGTCATATAGCCATAAGAGTTTTTTACAACTATCAATGTTCATATTATAATACAAGTAACATTATATAATATTATAATAAATGCCCCTAAATCATTCTTATATTTGGTAGGTGGTTAATTCAGTCTATATGTGATGACAATAGACCAACTTCATATAAGTGGGAGTTCATCTGGACTGGGCATGCATTTTCATTAATTGCATTGTTTTAAACTCCTTTCATCTATTTCTGTAGCCTCAGCTGCTTTTCCTCTCACATGACCTTCCACTCTTCTCACAATGATTGCATTATCCTAGTTTATCCATATATCATGCTCATATGCTAACTACAGTTGTGGTGTCACACCCATACTTGATGTCGAATCAGTATTCTTTTATTCTCATGTTAGCTTCCTCATCATTCTACTCTCATACTGTTTAGGCCTACAGAGGTCATTGTAGAAGATACTCACAGTTTATCTATATATCATGCTCATATGCTAGCTACAGTTGCGGTGTCACACCCATACTTGATATCGAATCAGTATTCTTTTATTCTCATGCTTAGGTTCCTCATCATTCTACTCTCATACTGTTTAGGCCTACAGAGGTCATTGTAGAAGATACTGTATAAATGCCAAGCTCATTTATTGGATCTAAAAAGTCCGTTACATGTATTAGCTTTTTAAAATCGGGTCAAATATCATCTCAGCTTTAGACACCCTAGCAGATAGGTGTTTACAATTATACATTGATGTATAATATGTCCGTTTTTTCACCGTGCATGTGTAAACAAAGGGGGATAAAAATCTACCATATAAGTTTGTCTGGTAAAAAGTTAGTATTAAACCTGATGATGACCCAAAGGAGAGTTGAAAACGTTTGTCAAAATAAAGTAATTTTCTGCAGTCTTGTGCTAGTTTTTGAGTTTAATTGTCTTTTCTATCCTTATCATCCTTACATTAAATATAATCAGCTGCCTTCTAAAAATGATTTTATGTCCTATATTTCTTTCAATTTTTCATTTTAATGTATTTACTGCAGAATAGCATGATAATGAAATGCAACAAGTCTCTTATCCCAGTATTTGTTCTGATCTGATCTATTGGTGTATAGTTGCTAGTACATTTCTTTTAACACTTCAGTATACCTTATGCATCATATTCCCCATATAGCCATGGTTATGTCCCCATATTCTATGACTGTATTGTACTTGTTAGCTTTATCTTACTCTGTCATATGATGTGTGGAGATTCATTTAAAGAAAGCCCTGAAGGCTACAGTCTTGTATGAGAATGGGTCATAGGATAATACCAGTATAAGAACCAGGACATAAGTTGATTTTATGTACTTGCATATTATATTCTCCCCTAATCATATCAAAATAAACATTGAGGAAGTGAAAATTATTTATATTATTTTATTCAAGAGTGAGTCTCAGACTAGGATCAGTAAAATATCACTGCAAAATTTCAAATTTAATGATTCTCTCTTCATAAGATGCTTAAGTCATCAACATAATTAGTGTATAACTTGATTGAGCCATTAAAATATTGGCATATTTGCTAATCTTCATTTCATATGACAAATTTGGCATTATTTGACATAAGAGAACTCCCTATGAGAACTACTTTAGTCCGCTGATAATACTTTCCATGGAAGGTGAAATAGGATTCATATGATATTAAGTGACATATATCCATCAAGAGCCCTTTTATATGTTTAAAATTCTTTACATGCTACAGCAAAAATGCAAATATTTGTAAAGTATTAGGCAAGCTATAGGAATCTCTATCGAAGGATATAGAGACTCAATCCAAGATTATAGCAGTTTCTTCAGGTAAGAGTCATTTTTCCATTATGTGCTTGATAAATTCTAGTCATAATCTCACATGTTTGGCTATATGCCATCTTGCTATTGTCCTCTTAGTTTCCATATGTGGCCCTATGCCAGAGTAATGACCAAACTTGTCATATGAAGTAAACAGCAAGTACTCCAGTATTTTAATAATTCAATTAAGTTGTATACTTCTTATATTGACAATCTATGCATCTTAAGAAAAGAAGATCATAAGTTGAAGTTCAGCAATCCTTTACTGATCCTAGTCTGAAACTCACTCTTAAACTTGAACAAATTATGAAAAATGATTTTCACTTCCTCAATGTTTATTTTGATATGACTAAGGGAGAATATAATATGTGAGTATATAAAAAGCCACTATATCAAAGTCCTTACACCAGTATCATTTTGTGACTCATTCTCATACAAGACTGCAGCCTTCAGGGCTTTGTTTAAAAGAATTTTCACACATTGTATTGTAGAGCAAGATAAAGCCAATGAGAACAATGACACCATGAAGTATAGATGCAACCATGATTACAGATAGATATTGAAGAATATGATACTTGAAATATACTGAAGTGTTAAAAGAAATGTGTACAAGAAACTTTGCACCAAAGTTCAGAATGCAGCAAATGTTGGGACAAGAGACTCATTATATTTCACTACTTTATCAACCTGTAATAAATAAATTAAAAAAAAATGGAGCATAAAATCACTTTTAGAAAGTAGCCAACTATATTTAGTGTATTGAAAATGATAAGGACAAAAAAAAAAAACCCAATGAATGAATTGGGTATTTATAGAGTACAGGTAACCCTTGATTTACAAAGTCTCAAATTAAATGGAGCATAAAATCACTTTTAGAAAGTAAATATTGAAAATGATAAGGACAAAAAAAAAACCGAATGAATGAATTGGGTATTTATAGAGTACAGGTAACCCTTGATTTACAAAGTCTCAAATTACGTAGTTTACAAAATTTGTATCTTTATGGATTTTGTTACTGTTACACATAGTTTACATGAATTTCTGTGTGTTTCTAGAAGCTTCTGTAAATAGAACAAAAGGGATCACCTGAGTGTGTCTTCCTCTGCCATTCAGAAGTGAGTGGAAACTTTCAGAAACTGACCTATAGTTTTACCTCAAATTACAAAGTTTTGAATTACAAACTAATATAGTGGAACCTAACACTGGCATAAATTAAGGGTCCTCAACTTATGACAGGGTTCAAAATCAAACTCAATTATAAGTCAAGGACTATCTACATAAGTATGTATAATATAATATAATGTTACATGTATTATAATATGAACACTGATAGTTGCAAAAAACCTTATGTCTATGTGATGTCATTATATAGAACATTTTTAAAAGTTTTCAAATGAAATATTGTTCCATAGTTAAAATTGTAAAACTTAAGTAATATTATATAATTTTATATGTGTATGCTGGCAATGGCCGGATTGTGTGCCAAAAACCTTTTCCAAATAAAAATAATTTTACTAAGAGCTGGTTATGTACTAAAGTATCATATATTGATTTGTTCGAAAAGTAATTTCGTTTTTTCCCATTAGTGTCATTAGTTGTATTTTTAATCAGCCAACTTCATTCTAAACCCTATTATCATTATATATTTTGACAGCAGACATTTCAAGATTTATCTATAAAACATTTTTTTTTGATTCTGTGCAATTATTTTTTTTGTGTGTCATATCAAAATGATAAATAAAATGGAGATTTTTGTTATGTTTTGCTGTTTTATTACCAAAAAGGTAAGAATTCTATTCAAGCAAGAAAAAAGTTATGTGAAATATATGGAGACGATGTGTTAACAGAATGCCAGTGCCAAAACTGGTTTGCAAAATTTCATTTTGACAATTTTAATATTAAAGATGTACCATGTGCTGGAAAGTCAGTTGAAGCTGATGATGACAAAATAAAGGTATTGGCACCAAGTGCAGAAAAGTTAGTTGAAGCTGATGATGACAAAATAAAGGTATTGGTTGAATGAACTGCTGAATAACAACACAAGAAAGTGTTACAAGATTGAATTCTTTGAATTTGACCATTCACAAATATTTGAAATGACTTGGTTTCATTTCAAAAATTCACAAATATTTGAAATGACTTTGTTTCGTTTCAAAGCTCAATATTTAGGTTCCACATGTTCTCAAAAAAACAGATTTGCTCAATTGCATTAACATCTGTGATTTGCCATGCTGGAAAGTCAGTTGAAGCTGATGATGACAAAATAAAGGTATTGATCGAAGTGAACTGCTGAATAACAACACAAGAAAGTGTTACAAGATTGAATTCTTTGAATTTGACCATTCACAAATATTTGAAATGACTTGGTTTCGTTTCAAAAATTCTCAAATATTTGAAACGACTTTGTTTCGTTTCAAAGCTCAATATTTGGGTTCCACATGTTCTCAAAAAAACAGATTTGCTCAATTGCATTAACATCTGTGATTTGCTGCTCAAACATGAAGAAAATGATCCCTTTCTGAAGCAAATCATAACTGGTGATGAAAAATGGATTGTTTACAATAATGTTGAATGCAAGCAATCGTGGATCAGAAGAGATGAGCCAGCTCAAAGCACTTCAAAAGCTGATATTCATCAAAAATGTGATACTCTTTGTTTGGTGGGATTTCAGGGGAATTATTATTTTTAAGCTTCTACCAGACCATCCACAATTAATTCAAAAGTGTACTGCCACCAATTGAATAAATTGTGTGATTCTATCAAACAGAAGAGGCCAGAATTGATTAACAGAAAAAGTATAGTGTTTCACCATGACAATGCCAGACTTCATAAGTTTGAATGACTCACCAGAAGCTGTTAAAGCTTGGATGGGATGTGCTACCGCACTCACCATATTTGCCAGATCTGGCATCCTCTGATTATTACTTGTTCCAGTCTTTACAGAACTCTTTATATAGCAAAACATTTAGTTCAAATGAGGATGTCAAAAATCACTTGGTTCAGTTTTTGGCAAGATCAGAAATTCTATGAACATGGAATCATGCTACTACCAGAAAGATGCAAAATGTATTGGACCAAAATGGTCAATATATAATTAAATAAAATATTTAAGGCCCTATACTATAAAAAAAAATTATCATTAATTTTCATGGAAAAAAATGAAATTACTTTCTTAACAAGCCTAAAGCATGTTTATAATTTAAATCTCTCTTTAATTATAGAAATCCTAAATCATTGCTTAGCTACAGGTTGTTTTCCCAGTACTTGGAAGCACTCTATTTATAGAGCTATTCTAAAAAAAATTTTCGCCTTCTCTCCTTATTCTTTTGAATTTTCTATATCTTGGTCTTAACTTTTTGCCTGAACTTGGAAGCACTCTATTTATAGAGCTATTCTAAAGAAATTTTTCGCCTTCTCTCCTTATTCTTTTGAATTTTCTATATCTTGGTCTTAACTTTTTGCCTCCAATTCTTCATTCTCTTGCTTACAAGTTAGTTACTTGCTTCTGTTTCTTCTTATCTCTATTCTGTTTTGTTTTTCATTCTCTTCTTTTCTCAATATGGCTATTTATTCTGTTCATTCAAACTACTTTTGAGTTTATCCATGCTTTCGCTTGTTTTCTTTTTGTTCCTGTGGAGCTTTTCTATTTTCTTTGGTGTGTTGCTTCTCTACTCTTGTGTAAATTTTTTATTGATTGTTTTCTGTATAATTTTGTGATTTTTCTTGTTTTCTTTCTTATTCTTTTACTATATATTATTTTCTTTAATTTTGTCGTCTGTTTATGTCATTTGACATAGTATATCAACGATAGTTCATTGGTATTCTTCCACCTGTTGCCATTTGGGCCTTCTTTTTTTGGCTTTTCTTTTTTTATTTTCTTTTTAATTGATTTCTGTTTATTAACTAAATACATACCAATAAGTTGTCATTAGTACATCCCTTGGATTAATCACAGCTTATTGGTATTCTTTCTATCTTTCTGGAGTTTCTGGAGCTACCAGAAAGTTAGATTAGGTTCATCCATACCCTTGTCTTTCTCCTTAATATGGTATTCTTGGTGAGTGAATGGGATTTTTCAGCTTTCTTAAATTTACGGGTATTTAAAAAACACTTTCAACATGCATAAAAAAGAATAATACATAACACTTATATATAAATTATATAAGTCTTTGCTTGGACGTAATAATATATTTGTGATATACTCTAGAGCAGGAGTGGGCAAACTTTTGGGAGAAAGGGCCATATCGTATCAATGAAATAGAGCCTAGGGCCGCATTCCGGGTCCGGCATCTAGTGAAAAATTTTTTAGGTTGCTGGGCCTGGCCCGGTATCCCCGAAAAAAATTTTCACTAGACTTCACATTCTGGCCCCCTTCACGGATGTGGGTGTAGCCCGTGGTTGGAAATGATCCTGCCCTTTAGTAATCTATCTGTTCGGAAAGGGGCGTAAAAGAAAACAGCAAAAAATCTTCCAAAATCCCGCCTTCACATAATAACTATCTGAGATGATAAAATTCTCTTAGAAAATTATATAGCGAAAACAGAAAGATCCTGAACTTTTTCTAAGGGGTTCATTTGTTGACTAAAATATCATAAAATGGTGACAAGTTAAAAGTAAGCCAATTTTCTTAGTAGACTTTCATTGGCCGATTATTATTGCTATCAATATAAAATTAGCAAAATTTAAGATTAATAATAGCCTTTGTACTAATTTTTAATATATACATTGTAATATATTTTTAATATTTACTATTGTAATATTTTTTAATATTTAAATACTAGCAGTCAATGAATTTTTATTTGTTATTTGTTTTAATAATAATTACAAAAATTTTTTAATATTTTTTTAATATTTAAATACTAGCAGTCAATGAATTTTTATTTGTTATTTGTTTTAATAATAATTACAAAAATTTTTATAATTATTTTTGTATGTCATATATTAATAATTAATGTACTGTATTGTATAAATAATGAACGGTAAAAAGAATTTACCATAGAGCATTTTCTGAGATAACTTCGATCAGTGTAAATAAAAAAACTAAATATTCTGAAAAAGTTTGATAAAATTTTAAATTTATTAAATTTTTATAAATTTTATTAATAATACATAATTTAAATCCTTTCCCACTGTCTGGCGCAGTTTGGCCTATTAGGCCCCTATACCAATAACTTTCGATAAAATCGAAAACATACCCTAGAGTCCCGTAGTTTTCTTATTGAAAGGAGGGGCTCAATTCTTTACCGAGACTGTTGAAAAAATCATATTTAATTCAGAAATAAAAAATTCTAAAATGATAATTAAATTTATTACATTTTCTTCGAATACGATATACAGCAGTGTAGTTGTATTGTTGTAAAATATAGAAATCAATTAATTTACATTATTGTAAGATATTTCTAATACAGTTAAAATGATAAATTTTATTATTATTATAATTATTATTATTATTGGCCAGACTCTCTTTTTTTAAAGTTATTTTATAAATCTCCAGTATTCAATTTGATGTGATTTAATTTTATCCTATAAGAAGAAAAAATTATTGTTACTTCTCCTGTGATTCCAGACTATTCTGATATCCTGTATTATGCATAAATGTTGTTATAAAAAAGAACTTCCTTAAGGGGATGTTTTCATAATGCAATGATTGATCACAGTAATACTTTTTTTGTCTTATTAGTTTACAGCTTTCAAAATATTTTCTCAGTGTGAGATCCTATTTTATAACTTGGGCATCAAATTTAGTACAAGAATGTGTAAGCTAGATTCAGAATTTTGAGTTTATCTACGTTCTTCTAGGATGAATTGATTCGGGATGCACAATAGACCATTGTTGGTCGCGGTGCTTGGGCTGGGTAGACTCCTCCCTATTCTACTATACTACTATTATTCAGTCATCAAAACATGATCTTGATTACATCTTAGTCTGCAGTCCAAATTATTCTCTATCAGGTGCTGCAAAATCTGCAGTTTGTAAGGCTGGATTTTCTACTTTTTCAGGATGTTATCCATACTGTTTTGATAATGCTAATATCATATGTATGTTTTATCAACTTTCTTGGGGCCAGACTCTCTTTTTTTAAAGTTATTTTATAAATCTCCAGTATTCAATTTGATGTGATTTAATTTTATCCTATAAGAAGAAAAAATTATTGTTACTTCTCCTGTGATTCCAGACTATTCTGATATCCTGTATTATGCATAAATGTTGTTATAAAAAAGAACTTCCTTAAGGGGATGTTTTCATAATGCAATGATTGATCACAGTAATACTTTTTTGTCTTATTAATTTACAGCTTTCAAAATATTTTCTCAGTGTGAGATCCTATTTTATAACATGGGCATCAAATTTAGTACAAGAATGTGTAAGCTAGATTCAGAATTTTGAGTTTATCTAATAATTGACATTTTATTTGTATCAGTTTCTATATATAGTTATTGTAATAACAATCAAAAAATGTTTAGTTATCTATGAATAACTCAATAATTGTGCACTTAAAATTAATTTTTTTCAGAATTTATTCAGTCAGAAATTTCAAATAAGATATATTTTAGAACAATAATTCTCAAACTTCTTTCAGATATCACAGAAAAAATTTTATATTTATTTAATCACTTAATATTATATAAGTACTTAGCTTTATAGAAACTTCATTATATAATGAAGATAAAATATTAGCGACTTTTCATCTGTTAATGGTATATTAACAGACATATTCTCTATTAACATGTTAACTGAAAACAATATATACTAATTCAATTTACATGCTTTCAGTTTTCCATTTATAATTATTTATAATAGAATATACTTATACCTTTGTAATAATTTTAAGTATTAATATATAACTCGGATTATTCTTAGATAATTAAACATTTTCAATAACAATATTTATTACAATAAATATATACAGAAAGTGACACAAATGACATGTCAATTAATAGGGAAGTTCTTAAAATTTTGATTCTGCCTTATTTATTCTTGTACTAAAATTTGATGCCAGTTAAACTGCAACTACACTGGGATCAAATAGTTGTCAATGTAATATTACAAAATATTATTTCATATTGAAAAATATTTTGAATGCTTTATAATAATATTTAATTGAATGTTCTATGTAAAATTTTGCTTATTAGAAATGAAGATCTTCCAAAATAATTAATTTAATGAAATATTTCAAATCTTATCTAATGAAACTATGAAACAACCAATCTGATAAAAAGTTTAATAGCTTGCTATTAAACTTTTTATCAAATTGATTGTTTCATAGTTTTAAAGAAAATAATCAAATAATTTTGATTATTTTAATATTTAAAACATGTTAAAATAAAATTAGAAAATTTATATTAAATAATATAAAATCTATACATCATCTCACTAGATCATCACTGTTCTCACTGTTCATATCTTGAATATGTTTAAAAGCATCATATCAGATAAATCAGCATCAGTGATCAGTAAATGGGTATTTTTATTTAATCCATCATTTTTGATGGGCAGACTTCTGCTAAAGAAATAATCAATCTTTATTATGTTTGCTGTTCACATTGTGCAACAGATATGTTTTCTGTATAGAAAGAAAGCATCAAACTCTAATAGAAATCAAAAGCACTAACAGCAGTAAATAAATAAAACAGCTGTTTTATTTATTTACTGCTGTTAGTGCTTTTGATTTCTATTACCGTTTATAACAGAAGATAAGCAGTGTGTTTAAGTTTGAATTTGAAAGATGCATCAAACTCTTTTTTAAATAATTTTATTTATTTATATTGTTATAATATATTTGAAAATTATAAATAAATATCTGAAAACAGTTGTATAATTTGACCATGAACTTAAGCACAAAATATGTGAATATGACAATCAAAATATATACATTATGATATCTGTTATTCAGTTATCAATATGACATTTGACTTTGTTGAACTGTAGATTACTGTTTGTTTGGAATAATTGTTTTTAATTTGAGAATGTTTATCTAAAACTTTAATTTTGATTTATGCAAAATTTTTATGCATTAATCTCAGAAATAGATAAAATAATCCATCCATGATTTCAATCAATTAGTGCTTATGCATAAGAATGTGGCTGTGTATTGTAATCAATAATTATAATATTGATATAAACTTGAGATACTTCTCATACTAAAAATTTTTCTTTAAAAATCTTCTTAACTCTGTCTGTTGTTATAGAATATTTCTATATGTTAATACTATATATTAAAAATGAAATACTGTGTGTAAATTTTTTTATTAAATAAATCAAAAATTATTATTAAAATTTTCAGAAATTTAATGATTTAATTTCAAAATTTTTATTATATTAGATATTTTATTTATTTTTTATTTTTTTTTTTATTTTTTAAAAATTTAATTTCTTTATTATTTTGATCTTGCTGAAACTTTTTATCAGATGAAAGCAAAAGTATTGTATGCTTATTACTGAAGAACATATAAAATAAGACAGGATTCCAGAATAATATATTATACATATTTTTGATAATTAACGTTTATAATTCATAAAATGCCTTTAGTTAGATCTTTCAACTATTAATTTTAAATTAAAAAAAATTAGGAGAATGACGATTCACACATTAGATTACCATCATTAATGTAAAATTCTGTATACATTATATGCGAATAGAAAATTTCCTGTTAATTTATGTCAAATAAAAACAGATATTCGCTAGTAGAAAAAAAAAAAATATGAACATAAAATCATAAAATTTATTTTACTTTTTTCTTTCGATGATTCATGTTTCATTATTCTTATGATTTATAGAACAAGTCACGAAATCCAAGTTTATCTAAATAATTGATCAAAAATTCTTTAAGTGCCGAAATGTAAGATGCAAACAAACATTTCCACTCGCGTGTTAAAGAAAAACAAAATTTTTTAAACTCATTTTAAACTTTTCTAACACAATTTTCAACTTACAAACTTCTTAACTCTCTGTTGCCTATATCGTCTAATTTAAAAAAGTTGCCATTGTTAGTTATCCACGTGGCAAAGTATCTTCTAAGAACATTAATTAAAAAAAAAATCGATACGAAATTACCCCCATTAAAAACTGCTAAAAGCAAACAAAAATAATATTTTTTTCATATTTATCTTTCAACTAGCAAAAGATTTTTCTATCATTTATAAAACTCGATCGACTATTAAATTTTTTTTTTCTGATGCAAAAATAACATTCTGTTACCTTGAATCAAGTTTTAAACTTAATATAAAAGTGATTATCTTAAATTCTGGGTCGTTGATTGTTCATGAGAGTGTCTGACGAAAATCAGAATCGTAATTTAAAAGATACGTTATATTTATTTATTAAAATCAATGCCAATAGTGTTACATCATTAAAATATTTTTAAATAATAAGCGTATCGTTAGTGTGGTTTTCGACATAAATTTTTATATTAATTAAAATATATATTTAAATTTGTTTCACGCCCACATAAAGATACAAATGAAAATATATTAAACATGCCATTTTATTATTTAAAAACCGAAGAGATTTTAATGAATTTTATCCAAGCGAAAAATGCTAATTTATCATATTAAATCTTGACTATTTTTTAAAACTAAAAATGCAAAACAAAAAAAAAGAGTATAAATTATATTTTCGGCCGAAAATAATATATTTTTCGCCTTTAAAAATTATATTTTATAATTATCTTATCGCAACTTTATTAAATATTAGATTATTTATGTATCATAGTACAGTATATTGACTTGTGAATGTGATAATTTAGGAAGTTTCGAAAACTAGCAGCTTTTTTTTGCAATTTATTTAATTTTACAGCCGTGAAATTAGTAGGAATATACGGTATTTTAATTAAACTTTATTGACGCTATTTTACGTGACTCCAGTCCACGTTCACGAAACTCGGATCGACAGCTGTTGCCATCTATGGACTGTTCTCTTAAATTAGCCGCTAATCGTCTCTTACTACATCAGATTTCGAAACAGTTTAGAGCGATTATAAGTAGACGTGCATACGAATAAAAAATTTTATAATATTTCGAAAAACATGAATAAATGATGTGTCGGTTAATTTTTATCCGCAAATACGTTTATTTGCATTTTAAACACGTCCGAACAAAAGTTGTCATAAAACGAAGACATGAACATTTTATTCGTAATAGTATGAGTAGTTAAAAAAAAAAAATCGATTTTATTCACAAATGATTGCATCTACTCCGAAGAAAATTATGTTATAAGTGCTAATTAATCTTCTATATATAGATTTCGGTAAATAATTAATCTAGTTAATAATTAACAATTGCACATTGATTCATTTTTACCTATTGTTAAGCAAACGAAAGGAAGTGTAATTTGTATCGATCTTGCGAACGAAAATCATAAAAGTTTGCCGCTAATCTTTGAAAATTGAAAAGTTTGACACTTAAACTACTTCGATCACTGAAAAAAAATAAAATATTGTTGTGAATCTCTTAACTTCTTCGAGCTATCAATCTGAATTAGTCAGATTTGAGTGAAGATGCTTCACTGCAAACAGGATATTTATTTAAATGACAATAAAACCGCATTTAAAAGTAAATTTTAAGCACACATCTGCATAGAATAAATGCATAAATTGGTTAGACTGAATACAGAGAGATGTTTCTCTGTAAATATAATTAATGACTTTTTGACTAAACAGTCATCTGAATATTCTCAAGGACTAGGTCATCAAAAAGTCTAGGGAAATATTTGTTTTTTTATTTACAAATGATAAAATTAGACAGCACACCTTGGGTATGGAAATATTGAAATTTACGACTTGAATTTAATCCCTTCAAGGTCTTTTAATACAGAAAATTTTTTTTATAATAAATAATATTTCTTCTTTGTTTCCGTATAAAGATAGAAAGACTGAACAAAATTAGTTGTTGAGTTGTTATAATAGGATTTTAATACCCAATTTCCGTACTCACATATAACGTAGGCTACTTTCTTCAAAAATGACGCCAAACCGACGTCACAACAATACTTGGCAATGGAATGCGGCATGATTACGATGTCAAGTTGACGTCATTTTTTAAGAAAAGCAAGGCAAGCGAGACGTTATATGCAAGAACTCAAATGGGGCATGACTGTACGAAATCGATGCGTTACAAACGGGAATAAAAGTTAATCCAGTTGTTCGACAAAAATTATGTGTATGTCCTAAACTAAATTTATATAATTTCTAATGTTTTTGATAATTTCTTCGACAGTTAAATGCTGATTAGTAAGTTTATCTTCCATTGTGATTGTCAGTTCTTCTCTAAGATTTAAAGCTGTCTATTTATTTTAAAAATTGAATTTCGTTAAAAATCCGTCTAGATAGAACAGAATTGTTTGTATAAACGAAAAAAAAAAAAAACTCGGATAGACATGGCGAAAGACAGAAATTACCATATTGATGAACAAAATTTTGCTTCGAAAACTCAGCAAAAGAATTGATTAGAGTAAGCTCCATTGTAGTGAGAACACTCTAGACGATGCCAATGAATTTTTTATAGATTTTTAAAAAGTTTTCAGACAATTCGTCAAGAATCGAAGTTGAAAAGCAATTCGTGTTAAAACGTTAAAAAAAAAAAAATCTATTGGTATTCTCGAATCTTCATCAATCATTGCAATAATAGATATATCTCCACAAAAAAAAAGTTATAAAAATTAATACTACTAACAAAGACAGGAAATGATCTAAAGATTGAAATCAGTAAACAATAGAAAATGTTAGAAATTTCATAATGTCATTTTTTTCATATTTCATCATCAAATATTCGAATAAGGGTAAGTGCATTGTTCCTCTAAGATGAATGACTTCATAAAAACGTGTTCCACTATACTGTCACTAAGTGACACATTATACTTCTTCCTAATTGTAATTGTCACTTCATCTGTCAAAAAGAGAAATTGCAACGACTGATAAATGAAACTATCGCGTAACAACGATATGATTGTTAACAACTATTTATCAATAAACGAATGCATCAAAAATTCATCGAATTTTTATTATTTATTTTGTTTTAAAATTTAGTTTTGTTACTGTTGCTTGGCATCAAACGTCTTTTGATCTTTTATTTTATTTATAACAATTAATTATTAATAAATCAGTTCGTGTTTACGTTCTGTGCCTTTTATTTTCGTGACAATATTGGAGAAATTAACACGAATATTGTGCTTAATATTAGAAATAAATGGACCAAAATTTTTCCGTAGAAACTCTGTTTATATATGTAATAAACGCGATAATAAAAAAAAATTTTAGGGCGTAACAGTGAGCCGCAAAAAATTATTAATTGAGCTTCTTCTAAAAAACTAACGCTTCGAGCCTTTGATTCTGTTAACAAAACAAATTGTTTTTTTTTAATTAATTTTTTAGTTGTTTTATATGAATTTTGATGAAATTTGGGTCCAAATGAATTCGCCGATAATATACAGTCGAATAATTTCTTGGTTGTAGCAACAGGTAACCATTTCATTCAGCTGTCGAGCTTTCATTCACTATCGTTTTGCAACAACATAACACGGATTAGTTACAACAACAATTTCTATCTTATACAAACAACTTTCAAAAATGAATAGACTGTAATTACACCGAATTAAACAGCTGCAATTAATTATATTTAACTATTTAATCGATTCACCTTCTAACATTATTAAAAGTATCAAAATAAAAATTCGATTTAAAATTGAATTAAATGCCTTACAAATTAAATCTACAATATTTTTATTATAAAAAATGAAAGGGAAGAAAGGAAAAAAAATTCTGTTTTTCAACTGTTAAATTCCCATTCAAACAAAATTCGTTAATTTTATTTAAAGTCTATTTTAATTTAATTAACTATTCCGTTTTTGTGTAACCAGCAAAAAAAACTTCGTAAAGAATTTCTTTTCATCGACTATACAGAAAGATTTTTCTTCTTTTACGAAAATTTTCATAGAATTAATTTTGTTTTATATTTATTATTAAAGATCGTTATCAAAACAGATTTAAATTGTTTTAATTTAATTAGTTAATTAAAAGATAGGTCATATATATATACAGCTCTTTCATAAAATTTTTGAATTTTTAAATAGATCAATATAAATCTAATAATAACAAATAGATTTAAAAATTATAAATAAAATTTAAATTTTTTTTTACGTAGAATATTTAAATCTACCAATTAATTCAAAAGTTATTAGTGTTAAACATGAGAGCGACAACAATATGATAATCTCATAAATTTGCCATACATTTTTATGTCTGCATGATGATAATTTTAAAAATATCTGGTAAATCTTATGAAAAATCGGTAGGAATTTTCTGCCTTTGAAGATGTCTCAAGTGGATAGAATTCAACCACTATCGCCGTGTCGTAAGAGGCGACTAAATGGTTTTCTCTCTTTCCTCTAGTGTCTTGTCACACTTCCGTATGCTAGAACCCTTTTAACCTTTTCTCTTGCTGCCGTGCATTCTTCTTACTTCATCCTTCATCCTTTTGACAGTTAAAGCTATGTATAAACCCGTTATTCCTTTCATTTGTCTGACTGTCATTGAAAGTTACAACCAGCGATACCGCATTTTCAATCCCATAGAATTAATGTATTTAAAAAAATAAAAGTTGTTTATTCAAACTTTTGCGTATTTTTTTTTTGAATTAATTCATGATTTTTTTATGAAATTTTATCTTATCCATTAAATAACACCATTTTTAACCATTTATCCTCAATCATTTAAAAATGGCTGACGTCCAAACTCCCTACGGTTTTCTCTAATGATTTTGCAAAATTTTCATGAAATTCAACAGAAAATTCTTATCGCTGAAGACGAATACATTTTTTAATATCTCATTTTAAATTATTTAAAGAAAAATAGCAGACATATTTTAATAATATAATTTTTTCTAGTTAAAAAATTCATGCCAAAATTCCGATTAATCATAATTGAATCTTAATACCTGGTATGCATTTTTAAAGAGTGCGTGTTTGCGTGATAACCTCTTTATACTTAAAAATATAAATTAAAATATAAATGATTATATTAAATATGTATTTACATATACAGTATTTTTTCTAATTCTTCAGATAATAAAATGAAAACAAACAAACTGATAAATTTACCTTTTGCTTCGATCTAATTAGAGCCTCTTGTCTGTCTGTCGTCTCTCCGATTCGAGTATTTCCCCATAACACAGATCCCATTCGAGAATAAGTAATGGCCATCAAGATCATCGGAATTACATAAGTTACTAAGAGAAAAACCACGTTGTACCTAAACAAATAGTAATAAAATACATATAAAAATTAAGTTTATAATTATTTTTAACTTATATCGACATTTTAGACCCTAATTTAATTAACATTTCTTCGTCGATTTGCATATAAAAGTTTTTGGAAATTTAATAAGTTGACAGAGAAATTTTGTTTTGAATGACTTAACAAGTGATATTAAGAAAGCTGACCTTGAGGAGCTATTGTCTCTCTTATCTTATATCAAAATCGTAATTTTGTTTAGTGTTTAGTAATCATCATGACAGGATTATCATTATTTCATTATATACAGGAGTCTTATCCTCCGTTACAAAATTATGTAAATCTCTCTCTCCAGTATCGCGTAGTCGTGAAAATTCGCTCGTAAGAAAGAACACCTCGAATCTAGTGAGAGATACGCCTTTCTCAGCAGCGAGTTTCCTGCATACACGGTCAAGGTCATTACCCTAGCAACGCTGTTGTCAAGGGCAACGGTGTGGGTGTTAAGCGACTGTGCAAAAGTGCAATGACCTCGCAATTAGCATTCTAAAGCTAGTTTAAGCAAATATGTATATGTATATGCATTTTGCTTTTCTTTTGTTCAGAGTTGATATGGAAGAGAGTGTTGGTTTCTCTCTTCATAGATAAATGTTAAATTTTTAGGAATAAACTCAGTCATGTATATAAAAGGAAATATTAAAACTATTTATTAAAATTGATAAAATCAAATTAAAGGAATAAAAATAAAGACTATATATACAAACAATAATAATACAGATGATACATATATAGCATAGGAACAATAATAATAATAATGACGATATATGGTTACATATTTAATTGGTTGTTAATCGATGAGACCCATACAAATAATGACAAAAGAAGTAAAAGAAAATAAAAATAAAATATAAGGAATAAATTTATTTTCCCCTTTTTCCTTTTACCGTTGATACCTGGTGAGGAGAAAGGAGGTGGAGTGTTGACACTACAAACAGTCCCCTTTTTTTCTCTCTCCCCCTTTTTTTCTTTGTTTTTATGGCCGTTGGCGGTTATGTGAATAAACCCACCCAGCTCCGATGAGCGGACGCACTCCATCAGTTCTATTGTTGGTTTCAAGTGGAATGGATTTTTTGTTTTTATGGCCGTTGGCGGTTATGTGAATAAACCCGCCCAGCTCCGATGAGCGGACGCACTCCATCAGTTCTATTGTTGGTTTCAAGTGGAATGGAGTGCCCTTGTCGGGCAGCTATAAATTATTGTAAGCTCAGGTTGGAGAGCGTTTCGCTCTCATCTGGACTGTCCCATCCGGTAGACTCCTGCGGAGAGGTGCCCCTGATGGTGGTTGGAATCGAGAGAGGTAGTGTGCTCCGGAACTTTTATTAAAGGATAGCAGCAGCAGTTCAGTGCTGGAAGGGTGTGCCATCCCCAAAGGCATCAACACGGCCGCCTTTATCTTTTTGTTGTTGCTGGGTTCATTTGTGCGGGCCCTTCCAACCTCGATCGCACTTCTAATAGTTGATGCGTCGACCTGATTGTGGAAATAGGAGGTTGCTCCGTCCAACTGTCGGAGGCCGGTGTGACAGAGCCATCCGACCAACCGTCCCATCCATCTATTAACTGTTCCTTGGTTTCAGCCTCACTTTCATTAGAAATGCTTGGGGTATCAGTGCGAACACCAGCGACATGTTTGGAAGGCCTTTGTGGCCTCGGTTTCACTTCAATGATAGTGATGATTATTTCCAGGATTTGTTTCCTTTGCAGGTGTGCCAACTCGTCTGCTTAGGTGCGAGCACCCATATTGTCTTCCCGCAGATGGGAAATCACCTGTTGGACACCTGCCACAGCGATCTCACTAGTTAATGTTTTATAGGAGGTTTTGAGAGCTGAAGTGAATTTATAGCAGCTGGTGTCATCCTCAGAGCCTATAAGTTGGACTATTACGTCCAACTGGGGTTGTGATTCACAAATGCTACGGTGAATATTTACGATGAAATAGTCTCCGTAGCACTCAAGCAAGGCGATCCAGGTCATCTTTTCACCATGGTGTCGGTGGTGAGTAGTTGGACTGCTGAAAGATCCAGATCTTGATTCTCCTCCATTTTCACAAGACTAGAAATAAAGGAGTACATTCGCATATTGAAGTTTGAACAAATGAAATTGTGTGATATGTTTATATATTGATGCTTGTATAATTGTTTAATACATAATAAATTGATATACACATTTTTTTTATTATATATATGTATGTGTATTTATACTATAATGTTAGTGGGGTGTTCAGGAAGTTAACAGGGGTTCGAGAACACCAAGATATATATAGATTACCAATTGATGTGTCTAAATAACTACTTTGCGTATCTAATTAAAGCATTAGCAAGCAATTAAATACGTATTGGTTTTTCCGGCACGATTTCGAGATCAGGAGACCCCTAAGTTCTTCCTGGCTGTTTATAGTAATGTTAGTGCCGGGGAAAAATGAGTGTCTCCTCACTCCTTTCCTGTCGCGGTTTTGTGATCATTGTTTCGTTAGTATTCTTGGAAACACAGGGAGAACTCGAGCACGTGGCCTTTGTCGCTTCAGGTGATGAGGTCGAATGGGTCGACTTGTTAGTCCCTCGGACATTAGCGTGACGAGTGCAAATTCTGCTCATGCACTTTTGGAAGTAACAGATTAAAACAAAGGTCATTGTGAGAAGGAACCCTGTTATTCCTAACGCTATTTCTTTGTGATAGTCTTGTTTCGCTTGGATATTGAGGTGACAACGACCGATTAAGTCTTTCAATATGTGATTTAATATCATGCAAGGAGATTTCAGCTATCTTCAAGGATATATCTGTTGGTGATTGACCCCTTTGGTCAATTTGTGAGGAAGTGTTTTTGTAAATTTCGATAAGGTTAACTTCCGTTCTGTTCAAGATGTCGGCCAATAAAGGGAAGACTAAGGCCGGCTTTACACGCTCAGACATTTACACCGGTTTGTCTGAGCATCGCGTGTTTGCACAGACAAACCGGAATATTTGTCATTGTGTGTAAATGAATCACCGACTGAAAAATTAGTCTGTGCTGCGGTCTGTGTTCGGCCTGTACAAAGTCTGGCAAGTCTTGAATTCACACATACAAATCTGTGCGTGTAAAGTAGTTTCACACCACGACCACAGACTTGATAGCACAATTTTCTGTTGTTCCAAGTTACGATTTTTCTATAAAATGCAAGATTCTTCTCAGGATTTACGTATTTATTCACGCGAATTTATGACTGAATTTATAGAACATTGCCTGCCGTTTGGAAAATTAAGAGCAGAGATTACAGGACCGAGTGAAGAAAAACATAGCCTATGAAAAACTAGTCTCAAAACTTAAGGAAATAGAACCTAATGCAGATCGTGAACTAGTAATTAAAAAAATTAACAACATCCGGAGCGCGTATAGAAGGGAGTTAAAGAAAGTTAATCAATCAATGCACACAGGAGCTGGAAGTGATGAGATATATACACCAACATTGTGGTATTATAATTTACTGTCATTTCTATCGGATCAAGAGACGCCACGATCATCTAAATCAAATATGAATGAAACACTACAAGATCAGGTAAGTGAATTATCTGTTTTAATCATTACTTTTAGCTAATATATATATTCCAAATTATTTTACAGTAGAATATCAGAAATTTATTTATATAAATATAATCGAAAAAGTTCTCATTAATGTTCTTTTTTTTGCACGGAAAAATTTGGTTTAATTACTTTCTCGAAGAAATCTTAAATTATTCGTTAGTATTAAGAGAGTTGAAATATGAAACAAATAATTCTCGAACTGCTTTAGAATCCGAGGAAAAGTTCCTATTATTTCCTGGCTGTAATCCTGCTAGAGATTTTCCCTCCATCATAGAGGCATCTAGATCTGTGTCAGTAATGTAGTCTGAGATACAATTTTTTCGCAAAAAATTATGCAATACACAACAACACATTACAACATCGTCTATGTTATCTTGTTTTAAAGCAATAGCAGTTTGAAAAACTCTAAATCTGGCAGTCAGAATTCCAAATGCGCTTTCTACAACTCTACGAGCTCTAGACAAAAAATAGTTGTAAACGCGCTTCTCTTTTGTTAAATTTTTTTGACTAAATGGTTTCATAAAGTCTTCACGCAGTGAAAAGGCTTCGTCTCCGATGAAAACATACGGAAGGTCCTGACTTTTTTCCTGTTTTGGAATGTTCAACGTTTTATTCTTCAGCCTTCTGTAGAAATTTGTGTATTCAAGAACGCCACCATCAGATATGCGACCATTAACTCCAAAATCGACTAAAATGAATTCGTAGTTGGCATTCGCGATAGCCATTAAAATCATACTATGGTAGCCTTTGTAATTAAAGTAAAACGATCCGCTGTCTGATGGAGGAACAATCCGAACATGCTTTCCATCCACGGCTCCAAGTGCATGTGGAAAGTTCCATTTTTCTTCAAACTCATTTGCAATTCGTTTCCAGTCTTCTTCAGATTTAGGAAACTGAAAGAAATCATAAATTATTACTTAGAAAATGTTTTTCACTCAAAACAAGTTCACAAAAAAAATATTCGTTACGCAAATATAAAGCTATCATACTGTATATGTAATATCGAATAATGAATACTATGCTTATAAATATCATTAAATAATACCTGTTATAAATTTGAAATATTGATCTTTTTTTTTTGTTACAGAATAACCTGGATTTTTTATCCCAAAACACCATAGAGGGGGAAGAAAATTCTGAAATTTCCATCCAAACAGATCAAGGGGATTCTGAATCACCTGACTGTATTGAACAAATAAGCCGGCCATCATCATCCATTAGTAATCCATCAATTTCAAACAGCAGGACCGTCAACAAATCTAGTAAGAGGAAGAAGAAGGAAGATTCTCTATCGATTGTGGTAAATAAACTTGATCAGCTGGAAAAAGAAGATGCTATTGATGCTGCTGGTAATGTTTATGCTGAAAAATTGAGGCATTTAGATCCAATGCATGCAGAGAGATTAATAAGTAAAGTATTTTTCGAGGCACAGCTAAATAATCTCAGTAGATATACTCATTTGAGCGCTCTACAGGAGCAAATTCATCTTCAGTCTGGACTACAGCCGCAGCCATATCAGGGGAGTAGAATTGTAGCAGGTCAAGGAGCACATGATCGTATAAATTATCGAGAAACATCTCAAAAAAGAAATGCAGTTGATCAATTTTTGCGAACTTTTAATCCAAATGATACCGTTTATCAATAATTATAGCTAAATTACTTTTTACTTAAGTTTGTATCTAATTTTTGAATAAAATTGTGTTTCTTATATCACTTTAAATAATTTATAATTCAATGATATATCCTATTACCCTATATTACTATATCCTAATTTTGTCAACTCCATATTTATTTTATTCCAAAATTGTCGGAATTTGGACACCTGGACTTCCCCGGTGGGAGGCTGCCGAAGGTAACCAAGTAGATGGCGTCAGTCAACAAGGTGGTAATTAGACCAATTTAGGGAAGGGTTAACTCCAGTGTGTCTAGTAATGGATTTTATTCCACGGTCGCTTTGTTTCCTGCTTTTTTATAGTTTTGTTTTTAAAACTGGAGAAAAGGGGTACGAGCGTGTAATAAAAGAACGGGACCACGGGGAAAGAAAATAAGAAAAACAAGAGTTGAAGAAAATATTAGCAGCTAAATACAATAAATCTTTATCCTCATCTGCATATATTCATGTCTCAGTACTTCATATATGGCACGACATGTTTCAGGGATGATATAGCTCAACGATGAAGGTGATATCACTGCCGAAAATTCATATCTTCATAGCTTCTCCCAGTTGCCAAAAATCTTAGTGTTACAGTAGGTCTTTCATGAGGAGTTATCGATTTCCTCATTACAGTGTCTTGTCTTTTTATAAACGGTGTGACATATTGTAACAGTTTTAAATATCTCTTTTCATTCATTTTCAGATAGTTATGCCAATCATCTTTTTCAAATTTAAGTTCTTGTAAAAGATTAATATGAGAAAAAGCTTCACGTTTTAGAAGCCAATCTTTTCTCCATCTTTTCCGTTTACATTTCTTTCTATTATCTATTTCTGAAATAATAGCGCTTGACAGAAGAATCGTCTTATAAGCAAATTTACTTAATGGTGTCATTACCTCTGCACTCGCAGAAATTTAACTCAAGACTGAAACACGAAAGTTGAAATACCGGTTTTATCTGTACGATATTGGAACGTGTGAAGGCAAAACAAACTGTCCAACCCAGATGTGCAGACTATCTGTGCAAACGATGTTTGCACAGACAAATCTGAGCGTGTAAAGTCGGCCTAAAGGAATTCCAAGTGGACCTTTGCTGGAAATCTGATGTTAACTCAGTTCTAGATAGATAACCTTTACACGAGTTCTCTAATTTTATTATGTTTGTGCCGATTAATTTTATAATTTTTGATTGTTCGGAAGTTCCACGTTCCACGTGTTCGAGAACATTCGATAACGAGACTCAAAGGTCTGTCTGTGGCGTACAGCCACGTTCCTAAGCTATCAAGTCGACGAAATACGGGCGGATGTGTAGGTGTTACTCGTCAATTACAAAGATGATTAACCAATACATCCTGTCCCATAAATAATGAATATTCGCAGCTTTGATAAGGGTGTCTCCATATCAGTGTCTCCAGGGCACAGATGGATACTGTTCCGGACCGACATTTTAACACCTCATAGGTATTAAGTAATATGTATGACTGTCTATTTTTAGACAAGGCGATAAAATTATAATCTGTACGATAGTAACCGAATACATTGACGCTTGCATAGAATACCGGAAATCTCACGATCTCAAACAGATCGAAAAACTGATCCGGATTCTTTAATGGGATGTCTATAAATAATCTAAATGTGTTAAGGCACGCTGTCGCAGTGACTGTGATCCATTGATAGTATTTAAACAGATTGTCCGGTGGAACTGGTTCAACGATCAAAATATCGCTCGGCAAATGGCTATTTATATCTGTCAGAGCCGCTAATAATGTTCGTCTGGATACAAAATAAGAGCTCAATCGGCCCTGCAGAATATATGTCCTCACTATAGAATACTGTTTTTTGCATCCCGGAAATGACATCTGGACGCCAGATGTCATTTCCGGGATGCTAAAAAAAAAGGACGCTATAGTGGGGGTCTAGTGGAGGTCTTCCAGAAGATTGCAGATGTTAGGATGTGAAAAATGGTTTTTTTTGGGACGCTATAGTGGGGGTCTTCGGGGAGGTCTAGTGGAGGTCTTCCAGAAGATTGCAGATGTTAGGATGTGAAAAATGGTTTTTTCTGGAGGTCTTAGAGGTGGTATTGTAGCAGGTGACAGGATATTCTCCCTAGATTGGAACAAAGAATTGGAAATAAGATCTTAAATTACTAATATAATTTTTAAAAAGTACCTGATAACCTAACATTATTACGAAAGGTTTGCAATGTGAACTCTACAAAGGCTGGACTCCAAATGAAACTGTTTGTACGGGTGAAGATGTATAGACGTATTGTCTAATAGGAAGCTGTATTGGAAATAAGATCTTAAATTATTAATATAATTTTTAAAAGATACCAAAAAAAAATACCTGATAACAGATATTATAACGAAAGGTTTCGATTATGATATAGACGTATATGTAGGAACGATGTGTACTCTAAGTAGGCTGGACTCCAAATGAAACTTTGTTTGTACGGGTGACGCTGTATAGACGTAGTCCAATAGGAGGCGTGAGTGACGTGTCACGTGATAAAATTTTATCCAATCAGAAGTAGTATTTCATGTCACGTGGTCCGTTTTAAACAATCACGTCAGCGCTTACGTCATAGTAAATTTTTCTGTGATTTTTAATTATATATGAGTATATCGATCAATAAATCATTTAATATAATTGTATCAACGATACGAAAAACATGACTGACATGGATTTTAGAGTAAAACGAAATGTTGACTGGGATAAATTTTCTAAAGAGCCAAATATCCCAGAAAATGTGGAAAAAACTTTTAAAGATGAAGTTAATTGGGTTCTCATTTCATGTTAGCAAAAAGTTTCTTAAGATTTTATATGAGAATTTTCTGGAAGGATTGATTGGTCAGGAATTTCTGAATTTCAGAGGTTGACTGAAGTGTTTATCGATGATTTTAAAGATAAAGTAGACTGGACTAAAATATCTAGATTTCAAACACTTTCCGAAAGTGTTATTAGGAGAAATGCAAATTATATTAATTGGAGTAACATTTCAAGATATCAAACGCTATCTCCTAAATTCATTACGGATTTTTCATATAAATTCGAATCTCAATATCAAAAGTTATCTGAAGATTTTATAAAAAAAGCGAGCCTATATCTAAATATTGATTTAGTTGTGAAAAATGAAATGTTATCTGAAGAAACTATTGATTATTTATCTGATGATTTTGATTGGGAAAATGTTGTTAAATATCAAAATGTATCGGAATCATTTTTAATGAAGCATAAAGATGATATTAATTGGTGCGGCATGTTATTAAAACGAAAATTTCCAGATGATTTCATTGAAAAGACTCATAAAAAATTCATGATTTCTTTATTAGTAAAAATATGTAACAAATGAAGTATTAGCAATATAATTCAATCTGTATGAAGAAAGCTTATCAACGAGATGGATGTAAGTTTCAAATTAATGAAATCTGAGAGGGAAAGATTGAAAACGTTCACATATGTTTGGCCTTTACACAGTCCGAGTCCCCGTGAACTAGCTCGAGATGGTTTGTTCTATTTAGGCATTGCTGATAAAGTATAGTGTGCATTCTGCAGAGCAGTTCTTTTCAGCTGGAACGTCGAAGATATTCCTTCGAATGAACACTGCAAATTATCTCCATTTTTGTCCGTTTGTATTAAATTTCACAACAGGAAATATACCTATCACCGTGAGTGAACATAATCAATTTACATGTTCCAAAATTACAATTGGCATTATTTTTTGAAGATTGTTGATGATTACTGTCTGCATAGTGAATCAGTAAGACCTTTTGACAATTTCAATGAATGTGTTCGAAATGCTAAGAGTCAGTGTGTTCCTTCTAGAGCGAAACTTTTTTTCTTCAAGGAGAGTGGGCCAGATGTCATTGAACCGAGTTTTCAAGTTCATTATTTCGCAAATTTTCCAAATACAACGGAAAGAGTTTTTTATTTATTATACCGATGATAGTATTTATCATGGGTTAGAAAAGACAAGGAAATCTGTAGACAAGCTGGATATCAGTGATTGTCTAAACTTGAAAAAATATCTTTGTTTTACCGGAAATGAGGAGAGATAGACTGGTAATTGCCGTGTCAATAATGAGCAAGAAAGCAATGTTAACCGCGAAGGCAAACTCTCCTGTTGTTAAGATGTACTAAGTAAAATTTATAGTAACAAATAAAATTGTTTATTAATCATTATTGTATTTATTATTATTTTTTGTATGTTACATGCAAGTATTTTATTATAAGAAATACAAATAAATTGATAATGATAAAATACTTTTTATTAAATTTATTAATAAAATTTTAATTTCATTATTGATATATAACATTCCAAGTAACTTAATTATTAATTGATACAGATGGTTTTGTAATCTGCAAAGTTTCATTTAAAAGTTGTATTACAGTGTCTTTTTACCTGCACTAAAACCCTCAATTCATCAAGAGGTGTAATTAGTGAGCCAGATTTGATGGAAGTTACTGACGACGAATTATTGCAGGGATTTGCCTCTGCTGGTGTAACATCTGTCCGTCGCATTACCATCCGTCGCGATGGCAAGCAAATACCCACAAGAAACATCATTCTGACATTTAGTACTCTACAACTGCCAGACTCCATCAACGCAGGTTATTTGCGTTGCAAAATCAGACCGTACGTTCCTAATCCCTTACGATGCTTCAACTGTCAGCGATACATTCATGGAGCAAAAACTTCCTGTGGTAAAGCCACCTGTCCCAAATGTGGCAAGGAAAACCACGGTGACGAAAACTGCACTGGTGGACTATGTTGGGTCAATTGTGGTGGAAATCATCCGGCATACTCTCGATCCTGCCCGACATGGAAGGATAATTCAGAAACATTTCAAGACGTTTCTTTAAAATTGTTACATCACGAAAATTAAGAAATAGATGTTGGCGAAGTTTGTTGCAAGTGTTATTCCATGTTCAAAAACTTTGGCGTTAAACTCTCCATCCCCCTCCGGGTGGGGGAAAAGAATACACCCGCCGTTTGACCCGCGTGTCGTAAGAGGCGACTAAAGCGTCCCCAATCTTAGTGTGAGCTACTGTGCCGAGAAGATGAATGGCGAAGGGAAAGAATTCTTGAACGGTGCCTGTCCAGAGCTCAGTCGTCTCTTGGCAGATGGGGAAAACTTCCGGGACCTTATGTGGGTACAGGCGGGCCATGCCCACATCGACATTTTTCACCTGCTAGTCCAAAATCTCTTATGGATGAAAACTTAAATAAAACCTTTAACAAAATCCCAAAAAAGTTATCGGGCCCTCTATCTAAGAGAGCCCGCACCGATGCCAAAGTAGCGGGTATTAGCAATACATCATCTGGTGATAAACCCTACACTTGTTTTATAATTGCTCATTCTGAGTCCGATGTGCCACTGGGGACTGTCCCCATTTTTTATTGAAAAAGCCGTTCATGGCATTTCTGCCGAATGTGAGCATATTAAGAAGGTCCGATCAGCCTCTTATTAGAAGTTCACCACAATAAGGCTGGTGTCTTTTTACAATCGAAAAATTTAGCAGATAAACCAGTGTCTTTGTTCAGTCAATCCGAGTCACTCAGAACATCTCGAATGCTGAGGCTCGCAAGCAAGTCGCCCCATTTCATCTGGCGAAGACGTTTGCAGCTGCAGTGAAGACTAAAAACACCACCTGCATTGGTGACGTTCAGTCAATCCGAGTCACTCAGAACATCTCGTATGCTGAGGCTCGCAAGCAAGTCGCCCCATTCCATCTGGCGAAGACGTTTGCAGCTGCAGTGAAGACTAAAAACACCACCTCCATTGGTGTTCAAACAGAGATCTGCTGCCCACCCGCCGAATCATTTGCAGAGTGGATGAGAAAGATCTGTAATTTCTCACAGACACCAAAAACATCATCAGCTACAAGTACTATTCTCTCAGTAACAACTAATCCTCAACTATCCACACCAGAAAGCAATATTCCCAAACAACAAAGAAAGAAACGGCTAGACATCCAGAAGCCGATAGCAAGAGACATCAGCCAGGAGCGATCAGAAGTATCTGCCGACAGCTCCGAAGAGATGGAAGTGGGGAATACCACCTCACAACCAAATGAAAAATCAAAGAAGAAAAAAGGGAGGACACCGATTCTCCCCCCTACATAAATCCCATTGATGTTAAATACAATCATTCAATGGAATTGTCGTGGTCTCTACCACAATCTTGCTGATGTTAGGTCTCTAATCTCTTCATTCAGTCCTATTTGTATTGCTCTCCAGGAAACACATCTTAAACCTGGGGACGCATTTTCACTGAAGAACTACAGCATCCTCCGTAAAGACAATACCAGCCACGATCGTGCCAGTGGTGGGGTTGCAATTCTCGTAGCCCACCATATTCCATCTTTGGCAGTTAGCTTAAACTCAGATCTTCAGGCGATTGCTGTGCGTCTTTCGGTTGGATTTTGCTTCACGTTATGTTCAATGTATCTACCCCCTGACGATAGGGTAGAAGAAGCGGACCTAAGAACATTAATTGATCAGCTGCCCACTCCGTATCTTCTGTTAGGCGATTTCAACGGACACCACCACATATGGGGATGTGATAATATTAATAGTCGTGGTAGGACTGTTGAAAAAGTATTATCTGATTACCATCTCGCCCTTTTCAATACTGGAGTTCACACTTATTTTCACGCACCTAGCCGGACATTCACTGCCATCGATCTCTCGATTTGCTCACCCGATCTCCTCCAAAGTGGAATTGGCATGTCGGCGACGACCTCTATGGGAGTGATCACTTTCCCATCTTAACACCTTTGGGACCAGGGTGTTGCCATCTGTCCCGTCCAACAAGATTTAAGATTGAATCTGCAGACTGGAAACTTTTTACCAGACATGCTTTAATAACTGTAGATATGGTTGAGATTCCAGATATCGATGATGCAGTTGGGACTGTCACGGAGCGCATCATAGAGGCAGCTGAAGAATCCATACGTAAAACTTCAGCAAGATTTCTCAAACATCATAGACCTTGGTGGAACCACGACTGTGAGGTGGCCCACAAAAAACAAAAGAAGGCGTGGGGTATTTTCCGCCGATATCCCACTGAAAGAAACCTCATTGCCTTCAAACGTGCAAAGGCCAACTTTCGAAAAATCCGACGTCAGAGCCAAAGGGATTCTTGGAGGAGGTACGTTTCTACCATCACGTCCTCTACTAGTTCCAAGGTGGTATGGAACAAAATCCGTAAGATCAATGGGACAGCTACATTCCATCCAATTTCCATGCTCGAACACAACGGTGTAATTGTTAGCGACTATCAGGGTATTGCTAATCTGCTCGCAAGCACATTCTCTTCTGTTTCTAGCAGTAGCAATTATCCTGATTCTTTTCAATCCATAAAGTCGCGTGTCGAAAATGCTCCCTTGAACTTCAGGCCCTCTACACCTGAAGAGTACAACACTCCTTTTACAATGGTCGAGCTTCACACGTCTTTGCACCGTTCTGGCAATACTGCTGTAGATCCGGATTCCATCCACTACAGCATGTTGTAACACCTTTCGCCAGATTCCCTTTCTAACATCTTGTTTCTCTACAATCGAATTTGGGCAGAGCATGTGTTCCCATTATCCTGGACTAGATCTATTATCATCCCTTTCCCCAAACCAGGAAAAGATCCCAAGAACCCCCTTTCATTATCGACCAATTGCTTTGACTAGTTGCCTTTGCAAATTACTGGAACTTATGGTGAACTACCGCTTAGTATATTATTTAGAAAAATTTGGCCACTTTTCACCATACCAGAGCGGATTTCGTTCCTTTAGGAGCACAACAGACAATCTAAAATACGCCTTGACACATCCATTCGAGAAACCTTTGTGAGACGCGGACATCTGGTATCCATCTTTTTTTGACATTGAGAAGGCTTATGATCGGGCCTGGCGGTTTGGCATTCTCTGCGATCTCCACCAATGTGGTTTGCGTGGGAACTTGCCGATATTCATTAGGATCTTTTTACATCGACGTTCCTTTCAGGTCCGCATTGGTTCTATTTTATCCACTCCCCATATACAGGAGGAAGTTTTACCTCAAGGCTCTATTTTAAGTGTCACATTGTTTGTTTTATAAATCAATGCTATCGCTGCATGTTTACCACCATCTGTGAAATGCCTCTTGTATCTAGATGACTTCCAAATCTCTTGCCAATCCAGCAATATGAGACTTATTGAGAGACAGTTACAGACTGCTTTAAATCGGATCAACACATGGGCTTCAGAGAATGGGTTTTCGTTTTCTCCAGAAAAGAAATCTTGTGTCCATTTTTACTGACGACGTGGCCTCCATCCAGACCCAGAGGTCTTCCTAAGTGGCGTTCCCATTCCTGTTGTGAATGAAACAAAATTTTTAGGAATCATATTTGACCGAAAGCTCACCTTCCATTCCTATCTGCAACATCTTAAAAGGAAGTGTTTCAAAGCATTGAACATTTTAAAAGTTATCTCTTCCTTGTGCTGGGGCGCGGACCGCTGTTCAATGCTACGCATATATCGGTCGTTGATCCGATCAAAGCTGGACTACGGATCTGTGATTTACAGTTCAGCTACAGAATCCACTCTTCGGATGTTAGACCCCATTCACCAGCACTTCGTTTGTGCACCGGGGCATTCCGCACGTCACCAATCCAGAGTCCGTATGTCGAACCTCCACTTTCCATTAGGAGGAAACAGCTGTCTCTCTATTACTATACCAAACCGAAGTCTCTTCCTAAGAATCCTGCGTGGCAGTGTATTTTCAATCCCATGTTCAGTTCACTGTTTGCAACTCGACATTCATATGTCCCATCTTTCGATCTACGAATGACGGAACTACTCAATGAGCTTCATTTAGATACGTCGACCATCTCCCAGTCTGAATATGTAGCTATTGCACCTTGGGAATTCGTCCCCATTTCAGTGGATTTCAGCCTTTACCGTCATCTGAAGGCCTCTACTCCGGACTGTGTGTTTCAACAAATACTGTATAAGATAATACCGGACACTCCGGCTTTTAACAAAGGCGATATTTGCGAACTCGACTTGTCCCGCCCCCTCGCGGAAAAAGGTGGTAGCACCAAATACTGTATAAGATCTTATACAGTATTTGGTAGCACCATAGAATTCAAAGCAAACTTTGTAGATATACGATAAATACAATATAATAAAAACAGGAGTTTTAATATCAGGCCGATCCATAAATAATATATTTAAAATTTGAATTTTTTAGCTTGGAGGGAAAAAAAA
>AYEL01078130.1:0-19223 GCA_000484575.1 Olivierus martensii
TTTTTAACACAGTTTTCTATAAAAAATATTAAATTACTTATAAAAATCTTGAAAATATTTTTTATAAATAAGTATGATGCATTGAATACGTAAAACTAAAATTTGAACGAAGAAAAGAAATTATAATAATGTTTTTTATGAATTAATAAACTGAAGTTGGTAAGTTCTCTGAAATTCCGAATGCAATAATCACATTAAATTAAGGTATAAATTACAACACATCAGCTTGTAATATTAATACTGTATTAGTTATTTGATTAGATATATTATATCAGAGAATTAATGCATAGCTCTTAATTAAAGTTTATTAAAAGAAATTCATTTTATATGAATTATTTGATTATTATTTAATGATTCCTGTTCCCATTTTTTCCTCATATTTAAATAGTAGTTTGAGTTTTTCAAACATAAATACAACAGAGACAAAGATATTTATTAGAATAAACATCATACTAGTTCTGTACAAAAATCATCTGGTCTAATTTCATAACATAGAAGATATAATTTATAACTGTCCAAACAGTCTCTTCAAATAGATTCCTAAATTAATTCATTAGAATATGGATATAAATGGATGTTTAAAATAGATTCCTAAATTAACTCATTAGAATATGGATATAAATGGATGTTTAAAATTCATAATAGTTACGGAATAAATAGTGTTTTTGTAATGCAAATAAGCACTGCAAATTGTAAATTTGCAGTGCTTATTTATTCAAAGCCAATCTTGTAACATCAGTTTTCTCTTTATCAATTTTACCTCACTGTTATTGATAATATTGTATATAATAAAGAATAAATTAATTAATATTGACTTAAAAGAAATTATGCAACTAACGTAACATAATGCCGACGCATCAAAGATATCGTTAGTTAAAATACGAAAAAAAAAGAAAATATTTAATTAATTTAGGAATCTATTTGAAGAGACTGTTTGGACAGTTATAAATTATATCTTCTATGTTATGAAATTAGACCAGATGATTTTTGTACAGAACTAGTATGATGTTTATTCTAATAAATATCTTTGTCTCTGTTGTATTTATGTTTGAAAAACTCAAACTACTATTTAAATATGAGAAAAATGGGAGATTTAACTCCATTGGTATGTTTAAAACAGGGATTCACATAAAAAATTTTTTTAATGTTTTCTAATCATATTTAATTCTTCTCTGAAGAGATCAATCTCCTTGCTTCTGTTTTCTTTCCTGACAATCATATAGCTATCTAATGATGATTATTATTCCTAGTTCTGTTGATGACATTCATTTTATCGGTGGTAAAATTAAAGATATTATTAACAACCCATAGACCAAATAAGGCAGCATGCATGGATGAAATCACTGCTGTTATTCTAAAGCAGTGTTTCTTAAACTTTTTCATTCACGACCACATTTTTCATTACGAGATTTTTCGCGACCCCAGGTATTAAAAAAATGGGAACAGGAAATAATAATCAAATAATTCATATAAAACGAATTTCTTTTAATAAACTTTAATTAAGAGCTATGCATTAATTCTCTGATATAATATATCTAATCAAATAACTAATACAGTATTAATATTACAATCTGATGTGTTGTAATTTATACCTTAATTTAATGTGATTATTGCATTCGGAATTTCAGAGAACTTACCAACTTCAGTTTATTAATTCATAAAAAACAATATTATAATTTCTTTTCTTCGTTCAAATTTTAGTTTTACGTATTCAATGCATCATACTTATTTATAAAAAATATTTTCAAGATTTTTATAAGTAATTTAATATTTTTTATAGAAAACTGTGTTAAAAATGTTTATGAAAGTATGATATTCAGCCTTCTTTTTTCTACAAATAAAGGATTTTATTAAATTTATATAATAATGTCAGTATATAACTTCACAGATTGGCATTTTTATGAATCAGAGAAACTTTAAGTAGATTAAGAATTATATGCAAATTAACTTTTTCATTGCTTTTGAATAATATAAAATTAATTAAACTTTATAAATTATTAGGTTTATCTATTCACATTAGACAGGTATTATTTTGGCATACAGATCCTTCAAAGCAAACGATTAAACATCATCTAATTATAGGAAATCTAGAAAATCAATTCGTTTAATTAAGGAAAAAAACACTTTCAATAATATAGAATTATTGTGATGGTAATGAAAACCGGGATATTTCATAATTTCATAATTTGATTAACAGTTTCATAATTTATTGATTAACAGCAAATAAGAGTTAATTTTATTCATTAAAATCACTAATTTCTAAATTTATCTACTCTCTTGGTTTACATTGCAGTGAATTATGTTTACTTTTATAAGTAAAATTAAACTAAAATATTCATTAGCAGTATGAAAAAATACAATGTTGGTTAAAGCATGACCGATAGTTGCAAAGAGTAAAATACGTTCTGATTTATTTAAATAATTTCCTCTTTTTACAATGTATTGGATTATGTTTAATTCTCTATTTTCCTGAAATCTATTGATATTTAAAGACACTATCTTAGCAGTTTGACATTATTTTGATCAGTAAAAACACTCCAAATCATTGTGTGAGAAGATTCACTTCTTTCGAATAAACTCATGTTTCCACTTATATTTTTTTCCTTTCTTTTATTGTTTTTATAAAAGTAGAAATATACATTTATTATGGTACACTTGTGTATATATTAAAAATAACTCAATATCATCTATATTAATAAAAAGTTATTTTACTGAAAGAGAATTAATAAAATGAGAGAATATTTCATATAGAAAAATTACGTCAGTTAGTAAATCGTTCAATAATGAATATAAACTATATTAAAGAAAATAAGAAAAATCTATGAAATAAAAATTTTCATACAGTGAAATTCTAAATGAGATATTTCTTCATCTGAATTAAAAACAAGATAAAATAATTCTACTTATTTCGTTGGCTAGATGAACATAAAAAAACAGATCATCATAAAGGATGTCTTTTTGAAATAATAACTTGGAAAAAGAATAATAAAAGTTTCGTAATATAAAATTTATATATATTATAGTTATCCATTTATTCTCAACATTTTTGTATTTGAAGAATTTTTTAATTTCAAAATAACCGTACGTAATTATTCTGTATATGTTCCTTGAATTAGTAGGATGCATAGTATCAAGGGATTACCATACAAGATTCTAGTAAACTAATTAGGATTATTATATGTTCGACATGTGAATTTGTAAGAGGAACTAGCTCAACTATATATTAGGCCCTATATTATTAGTAAGTAAACTGAATGAAAATTCATGTATACATTATGCATTTCTATTATTAATACATTTAATTGTTAATTATGTAGTATATCACATTACTATACTATATTGTAATTTCAATAAATTGTTTATGTATTATGGTGTTATAATTTCTATAAATACAGTATTAAATAAACGTATAGAATTATTATTTGAAATTTGCATACCAACTCGGTAAAAACTGCATAAACAAGCTGGGATAAAGAGTTCATTAAAAAATTTAAATCATAACTTTTTTAAGGGGAAAGGGGAAAAGGACACTTCTTTGCGATATTGTCAGTGCATTGGTAACACGATACAGGCTTGTGATGAGGAGATTGTTCACCTGAATAATACCAGGGTGGTATTATTCAGGTGAACAATCTCCTGGTAAAACACACAAGTTTAATTCACTGGATAATTCTAATAAAAATGTTTTGCAATGCATAATGTTAGAATACTAGATAAGACGTTAAATCGCCCGTTGAGCGGCGAAAATACTATTATCAATGTAAACTCTCTCTAATAAAGGAAATTGTTTGCTACCAAATGTAGTCTCTGAATCGGTTTGCCGGAAAATTTCCCATTACCTATCCTTGCTCACTTCACAGACCACAGGTAGGCCAAAAGCTTGTTCATATCGTCCGCAGTTTCTATAGAAGATTGTGACCCTATGCTTGAATGCAGCCTCAAATTTAGGCGCCTAACTTCTTGCGCATTTGATTCTTACACCGAAATTTTAGAAAATCTGAAAAAAAGAGACACTGAAAAGGCTGATGCAGTTTTTCAACACAGTTCAAAAAGACAATGTGTCTGCTCATCAAACATCTTGCAACATCAAAAAACTACCCATCAAAAATAAGATTTTATTTACCACATAGTTAATGTTTTAAAAAATTAAAGATTACTGTAATTAGAATATTGTATTTTGTACTATATACTGCATATACTGTAATTATTTGTAAGTAATGCAATACATATTAAATAAGATATCTGTAGGCCTAAACAGAAAAAACACATAAACCAAGTATGAAAATGTTGGAAAGAAAGGTTCGCAGAAACGGAAAATCTGAAAAAAAGAGACACAGAAAAGGCTGACGCAGTTTTTCAACACAGTTCAAAAAGACAATGTGTCAGCTCATCAAACATCTTGCAACATCAATAAACTACCCATCAAAAATAAGATTTTATTTACCACATAGTTAATGTTTTAAAAAATTAAAGATTACTGTAATTAGAATATTGTATTTTGTACTATATACTGCATATACTGTAATTATTTGTAAGTAATGCAATACATATTAAATAAGATATCTGTAGGCCTAAACAGAAAAAACACATAAACCAAGTATGAAAATGTTGGAAAGAAAGGTTCGCAGAAACCTAACTCTGTATTTCCCATAGGCACAATGATTTACTATTCGCTAATTCAGTATTCGCGAAGAATTTACAGAACGTAACTACCGCGAATAGCTAGAATCGATTGTATTTATATTATTAAAATGATTCAGCATTTTTTTTTTTTTGCTATTATACCTATTTAAATTTATTTTAAAAATAAAAATAGAGTCCAAAATTATTTCTTGCCTGCAGACCAAAAAACTTTGTTACCCCACTGCTTGTTTAAGACATCATTATAGTTTTCGCAATTAGATAGAACATTCGAAGAGCATTCTAAAACTGTTGTCTTACTATTTTAAATCCAATAGGGACTTAAATAACCAGGATTTTAACAAAGCAGCATACCTAAAACGTATAAATATATGCAAATTTCTATCTGAAATATTATTGCTAACAATATAAATAAAATATGCAATTTAGAGTTTCTAGTATATTTTAATTTAAAAGAAGAAATGTATCCAAATTTGCCTATTAGAGATTTTGTTATATACTATGAATACTTTCTCACTTTTTTTTTTTGTTTGACACTAACTAACCGTATACGCATATTGTAAATCCGTATAAGTTTCCTTATAATCTTGCATTTTAAAGTAGCCTATCCAATTGGAGATCTCAAAGATGATAGATATTTCTTAATCATATCACTATTTTGTTGTGCTATCACACTCTCCATCATTAGTAAAAACATTAACTAAAAAGTAGAATTAGAAAGATACAAAATAAAAAATAATAACTATAAAAACGAATATATGTTATTAGTATTGAAATAAGTGATTTTTAATATATAAAAAGAAATGATTATTTATTATAGTTTTAATGAGTCTATTTGGAAGACGTAATTAGAATTTTAGTTCAATGAATAAATTAACGATTTTCTATTTGAGCTATTTAAACTTAAAGCACTTTACTTTTATTTCAATAAATTAGATTTACATATAAACTTCATTTTGGCTTTTATTTGATTAATAGAATTATGCATAATTTATTTGCTATTTGTATACACTTTAAGTAATTTAAAAATTTACTCGTAATATGGAAAAAAAAAAAGACTTTTCCATATTATGAGTAAATTTCTTGGCTTTGTAAATTTTTTCGTAAATTGAAAAAGCCGAGAAAAAGAAAAAATGAGAATTTCAATTGAATTACATAATGTATTTTTTTATAGTTTGCCAATTAATTAACAAAAAATCAACAGAAATACTAATTATTTATTTTATATAATAAATGTAATAACTAAACATTTAAACTCAAATTAAGTTTTCCTCCGATTTAAAATTTGCTTTGAAAATCCATATTTAAATTATGTTTATGTACAATAAGCTTATATTAATTCATTAGACTTGCCAAGAAACATCGAAAGGATATTTTTGAAGAATCCAGTGAAAACAGTTTGGCGTTTTATTCATCAATATTTCAGCTCCAAATCATGAAAAATGTTTCACTCTTCTAGACTAAATAAGTAATATTGATTATCCTAAAAAAATTTAACCGAAGAAAATTTTGTAAATATTTACTTAATGTAGAATAGGAAAAAATAATCATTTATTTTATTCCATTTCACAGATCAATCTTTAAAATTTGTAAATTATTCTCAATTTCTTAAAACGTAATAATTTTTTCTATTAAAAATTAAATAGGAAATTACGCTAGTTAATAAATTTTAATTGTTTATATATATACAGTAGTCTAATTTCTTCCATAAATGTAAAAAAGACGACTCGATAGTTTTATATCATTCCAATTATTTTGATTACGAAAATATTTATACAAGACAATTATAATTTTATTATGTAAAGAAATGATTTTGGTGAAAATATATTTTATTGTTTTTATATGTAAAAATCTTAAAAATATAAAATAAGATTTAAGATTTTAATTGAACACAAGGAAGTCTAGCCGAAATCAGAATTCTGTTGTTCACGATATTATTCGATCGATAAATATTAAATTTTTGCACAATATCATTCTGTTATCAAAATTTGAAAAATATACCAATCTAGATACGACTAAATCCACAAAATTACAAATATAATAAAAGAAATATTTAAATCATCAAATATAAAATACTATAATAATAAATACATTATTAAGAAAATCACCTAATTAATATATGATAAATAATAGGAAAATATCGAAAATGAGATATAATTTCATTTGCGATAGAGAAAAATTATTTTTTGATGATTAATATTCATAATCTGTATGAAATTTAAAAATTCAAAACAAATAGAGAAGCTTCACATAGATATTATTCCAGAAAAACGTTTTTATATTTGCATTTTTTGTATATTAAGATGAATAATTATTATATTTATGACGCATATCAGTAAATGAATAGCTATAAAAATACATCTTAAAATTATCATACTGACTAATCAATAGACTTTCCTCATTTCCATAAATTCTCTATTTTAGTATAATGTATGCGTTATATTCTATCTTAAATCAAATTATACGATATTATCTCCCATGAAAATTACAGCTGTTAATGCCAGAGGTCATAAATCGGGTTGGCCTATAACTTCACGAATATCACTCATATGTTTTAGGTTATTTTTTTCTGAAAATTAATTTTCAGTCAAATGATTTTAAGACTTTCACTATTTAACTTGCTTGAAATATGTAATGGGGACCAGGGCCACCGAGAGAAATTTTCCGGCCCGTGACAAGTCTGTGGTCCGGGCCCCACTTAAAAAAGTGCATCACTTTGATTTAATAAAAAAAGCCATATAAACATTAAGCATTTATTTTAAGGTGACAAACAATAAATACAAAATTACATACATTGCATACTACGTTATAGTCTATATAAAAAAGTTTATTTTGGTACAACTGCTTTGGGTGTTCTGTCGGCAGCCTGCGAATTATCGGACACCTTATGTAATTACCACTTCAGGCCTGACGATCGGGCCCTTTTCTATGCCGGCCCCGTGAAAAAAGTCACGGATGTCATCTCCTCTTGGCGGCCTGGTGGGGACTAGTTAGATCCATCAAATCTGGCTAAAATGAACCAAAGAAGAATGGAACACAAATGATTCAGATGAACCTAGTCAATATAATTTAATTTAGTTCAACTTTACACGAATAATTGATAATTAAGGAAAACAAATTCTCACTCTTATCTATATATAATCAAATAACATGTCTGCCCAGATTTATATTATCTTCTCACGTTAACAAATAATTTTATATAAGTAATTGTTTGCTCATCCTAAGTCGAAACGATCGATTTTTACGAAGAAGTTTCTTAGCTCTAACACTGTCAGCATCGTGTTACAACTACCAATCGTTGGTAGTTGTAACACGATGTGTTACAACTATAGTCTGTCCATTATAACTTGGCAGTAAGTGTAAAACAAACACATGTGGCTAAAGTAATCGGGATTGGTTGGTATCCTATTTGCACTAATGATATTCCGCAATATAGTTCTATTGTAATAACAGTGTTTTATTATTAAATTTTGAATACTTTGCAGATGTAGTAAGTTGAGATCAATAGCATCGAAAAAATTGTAATAATATAATATTTTTTCTCAAAGATAGGATATATTTCAAATTTGATGACGGTAATTTCGGAAGTTGAATGAGATTCTGTTTTGTGAAGCGTATTTCTCACAAGCCGTATTTCTCACATAGGTATTTCTCACATAGGTATCGGTCGCGGATGACTATGATAACTTTTGTTTACACTTACTGCCAAGTTATAGTGGACAGAGTATATGTATACAATTACTAACGTCGGCAGTTGTATACATTTGAAGACAGATTAAAGCAAATTACAAAAAGTGTAATAGGATAAAAGATATTTCTCGGCAACTACAACCTTTGAGGTATTCTATCAACCCAACTAAAGATGATTATTCTAAAAAGCAAATTATAATAATTACAATAATATTATACAAAAAAACATTCTTTTTTATTGAAAATAAAAGGCTAATTCTTTATAGCGCTAACTGTCAAGGTATATCGCGAAATATTACTACATGTATCGGTCAAATTTTTAAAATTAGCTTTCTCTTGTTTTACAAATGTTTGTTTTGCGAATTTCGCGTTGATAAACTGAATTTGTACCAGTTTTTCGATTTACGAATATAATTTTCGCTTTTACGAAAAAACAGACATTTTATCAATGATTAACTAATCTACTATAATTTGCTTAAATCAATGTTTATATAATGTTATATAATAATTTACAACCTTTAATTCATAATCTTAATAAATTTCTGCTGTATATCAGATCCTCAAATTGTTTCATGAAAGAATAACGTTATTTAAATATTTTATCATCAGTTTAATAATATAAATAATTGTTTTTAAGATTTTTTTTACTTTATTCATCATTGTACTAGATACATTTTCATATCAAATTTAATAATATACACTGTTGATTTTATATTAATACAAAATCATATTAATCGCTAATACCAACGGTGATTTATATATACAGTATATCATTTAATTATCCCATTTTTCAAAAATTATGATAAAACTATTTATTTATCAATACTTTGTGCAAAAATATATATTCTATAAAAAACAGTTAGGTATGGTAGAGCGGGGCTAGTTGAGCATGTTTTGGTTTGAAGGCATATAAATATTTTCCTATTTAGTTTACCATTCAACATTACAATAAACTTCCATTCAACTTCAGTTATCTCGCGTTTGAAAACATCCAATGTATGCAAAGCTGTCATCCCTATTTTGTCACTGGACTCATTCAGATCGGAAGAGGAAGCTGTCCTCCCTATTTTGTCATTGGACTCGTTCAGTTAGTGCACGCAAACCTGTCATCCCTATTTTGTCACTGGACTCGTTCAGTTAGCACACGCTTACAATAAGCTTCCATTCAACTTCAGTTATCTTGCGTTTGAAAACATCCATGTGAGATTGTCATCTCTATTTTGTCAGTGGATTTCAGTTAGTGCACGCGTACTTGTATCCCTATATTGTCACTGGACTCGTATAGTTAGCGCACGCGTACTTGCATCGATGGTCGCGGCTAAGCTGGATGGACAGTAACCTTTTCTTGGATGGACAGAAACCAATTCCTTCGATATCCTCCGTGTTGGATATTCTTCCTCCAATGTGATTGGTTGATGGAGTCTACTAAGTGGATAGAATAGACTTCTAGTGGCGGCCGAATGGCCAAGTGGTAACGCTGTCGGCGTTCTACTCAGGATGACCCGGGTCTAGTCCCAGATTTTTTCGTGGTACTGGGCCCGCCCGGTGATCCCCGTCCTTTACCATCCGGTCCCCCTCCACGGGTGTGGGTGCAGTCCGTGGTTGGAACTGGCCCCGATCCCTTAGTAATCTCCCTGATTGGAAATGGGGAGTAAAATATGCAAAAAACAATAATAATAGACTTCTAGTCTATTCAATTCGAATCTGTATCCGTTCTTCCGTTCGTCGGCGCCGATTTTGCGCAGTTCGGTAAGGACTATTGTGCAGACTCCCGAACGGAAATGGACTATTGTGGGAACCAATCTTAAATGGTACGATATAATAAAGGAAGTTATGGAAGATTACAGTTACCGAAAACGTCCACACACACTAAATTACTTTTTTTACATTGAGCCCTATCTCAATATTTTGAGTACAGGTTTGTACAGGATAGTTATAAATTAATTAATCCTAATCACATCTCTCTGGAGTGGGTTCTAATCAATATGTTATATTGAAATCTAATATATGCTAATTAGGCCACGGGGTTGCTATTTCTGATGAAAAATAAAATTGTTCAAATTTTCACATTAAAGTGAAATTTATCCAAATAATTAATTCTTCTTTTCTTTTTTTGTCATCAGATGACGCCAGTTTTCTTTCTATAAGAATAATAATTGATGGGGCGAAAGAAGTCCTTCACATGCTGTCCATCCTTGCAGAGGGATCAGCCGGATGGTGGACGACGGGGATCGACGGGAGGGCCCGACTTCATGATCATGATATTTATTTATTTGTATAAGTAACAATTGTCAGTTTAAAATAATTTATATCAGTTTACATTATAATCTTAAATATATATTTATGATATAAAAGAAGAATTTGTCTGTATTAGCTTATTAGTTCTAAATTATGCATTAAGGATGATTTGCCTTAGCAATATTTATAAATAAGTATTAATAGTTGTTAATTGATTAGATATATATATATACTACTACATGATCTAAAATTCATTTTAGTATGCTAATTAATAGGAGCTGCTTTTGGACGTTTAATTGGAGAAGGAATGGCATTATTATTTCCTGAAGGACTTCATATGGCAGGAACTCAAAATAACATTATTCCTGGAGGTTATGCTGTTGCTGGTAAATCAAAATAAAAAATATAATTCTTATTAATATTCATTGCTTATTATTGCTATCTAATTATAAACATAATTTTGTTGTTATTCTAATCAAAATATTGGCAATGCAAATAATTCTTCTAAATTAACCTTAAAAGTATATAAAAATGAAAATATATAATACTTGTTGGCAAAGAATGCAGTTTATTTTACAGAAATGATTTTTTTTTAATTATCATTAGCAATGCGTACATAACAAATATAAAGAAAAAACAAAGAACTAAAATAATAGGGCAGGATATAAATGTAATTAAAAACTCAAAGAATTTATATATAAACAGAAAAAATATCAATAAATTAATAGGAAATAATGTAAAACATAAAGAAATAAATTAAATAGAAGATTACAGTGTAATAGAGTTTTAAAACATACAAAATTAAATCATAAAAAATATAAGTAATTAAAAAATAACTTGAAAGAGAGCATTTGAATAAATTTAAATGCTTATATTTATTTCAGTTTTTATGCTATATTATTGATTTTTATTAATAATAATACTCAATATAATTTTTTTATTGGATATAAAATAATTTTTCTTATTTCATTTACAGTCAAACTCCCATAAGACGCCACCATCTGTTTGGGGACGATTTTGGAGATTAATCAGGGTTGGCAGTTTATCAAAAACACATGTAGTATAGAAATGAAAATGAACTCCAAATTTATTAAATTTAATAAAATAAAGTACATTTATATTTAGCATCCAAACTTATAATTTCTAAAAAACTGTATATTTTATAGTGTAGTATATGTACCGTATATGTACAGTAGAAAACAGTGAGAAAGTTTTTGGAAAACAAATAGACATGATGGACTTCACTATAGCAGCAGATGTCCATGCATTTCAAATAACAGAGGAGTCTTTCGCAAGCGTTGTGGCATGGTGAAACATTAACAAGACTAGTATTAGAACTCCTGTCTTTTTTAGAATTAACTAGTCATTAACAAGACTTCGCATCACATGACAAGTCATTATGTAATGATCTGGTTCTTACGATCTTAAATTTTCTACAATCAAGGCGTGAGCCAGACTTAGAGACATATAATTAAACGTTAACTCCTCCCCTAGTTACAAATGAATCCAGAGAGCTTTTAACATATACAGTATTGATAAACTTCGGGATGTGATTCACCTTACATGCCCCTGGCGGATTAGCACGGACAAATATAATACCAAAAGGAATATTTGTTTAGATGTTTCTGTTGGCAAATGGCATCTTATTGGGGTTTGCCTATTCCATTAACATGGGGAAGATCTGTTTTGCCAAATTTTTTGGCAGTCAGTGAGGGTGGTGGCTTTACGGGGCATCTTATCGGGATTTGACTGTATTTATGCCAAAGATAAAAAAAGATGTTCTCTGTAAAATACATCAAAAAAAATTTTAATTTAATCTTTTTTAATAGTTTCTGTTCCATAGTGAATATTTATACATAATAAAAAATAATTTATTTTAATGCATATATTTATTAAAAAGTTCATTTTCATAGACTGTATTGATTAAATTATAAATATTAAAAATTAAACATATTAGAAAAAAATTTTTTTTGTTAAAATTAGAAAATAAAAAGTTTTAAGAACAAAAGACAGTAATCAGATTGCAGTAAACTATAAACAATGAAAAGATATCGAGAAATGAAAAGGTTCCAACTTGAAAGAACTATAGTTCAAAGTGGCAGAGTAAGCAACCCAGACTATATCAAATTTTAGTTTGAAGTGGCAGCATACAGGTTAAGGAAATCAATTACTAAACCTGGCAAGATAAATATTTTTTCACTCTCGGAATTTCCTAAAAGATTTATTTCAGTTTGTATTATTGGATATTAGCAATTATCAGTTACCCTGATTATAATAGAAGAAACAATGTCCTTTTCTAAAAGAAAGCAAACTTATGCTTTATTATTGCTACTTGTTTCTTATTTGAATCAATATTCTGCAAAATCATGATGATGCTTCAATGAATCCATAGCTCCTTCAATTTTGAAATCATCATGATCTAATCTGTAAATTCAAGTTAAAATCAAATCTTTCAAGCAGACTTTGCTTTTTTGAATTTCAATAATATTGTCCAACTTGCTCCTCCTCATGGGAATACAGCACTTTGAAAACATTTTCAATTTCAAAACCAAATTTTTTGTTATAACATTGGCATTTTTTTTTTTATTTACACAATTGAATTGACTTTTGGACTAACATATGAGATTTAAATATCAGTGAAGAAAAAGAAACTTTCTTCCAGATGCACTTCATTATTTTGTCAGCAAATTTTTGTCCATTCTTAACATAAGCTGCTTGCTCATTATATTGAAATCTCACCTTCTTTTATGTTGTTTTTTCTATCAGAGGTAACTAAATGGCAGTTGTTTTAAAAAAATCCTTGCTACAGATATCTTATACTTAGTGTACAGATCTTTGCAAATTTATCTATGAGGTGAAGAATGGAATTAAATAAGTCTGGTCTAGATTGTCTTGAAAAGATATATGATCTAAAATTGATCCCAAATCTTTCAGGATGAAGTGCAATATACTTCCATACTGACTTATTCTTTACTATGAATTGATGGATACAGTTTGGTTAGGATGAGAATTGAATCCTCATCCTAGATTGCTGGACTGAATTAGACAAATGTTGTTTGAAGACAAAGACAGTTTTTATGCATGAGAGAAGGCCAAAAAGTTATTACTCTCATCATGAGTTGCATTATGAGCAAGGGATCTAAAATTTGATCTGTCAATTCTTCCTTCTCTACATATTTTATATATTATGCACACATTTCTCATACCTGTACAAATTTTGTGTGATATATAATATCACACAAAATTTTATATATTATACTATTTATTTATTTTATAAAATAACATTCTAAAGTATAGAATATCATCTACTTTTATCTATTACATTTTCTATCAGAAAAAAACAGTAATTAGGGTAGAAAATGATAATCACTTCTTATTTAGAAAATTAAATAGAAGAAGAAAATAATAATAATTTAATATTCTGCATTATTATTTACTATATGGATAAACTCAAAATGATTCACCAGTAAAAGGTTCATAAATTTATGGAGTACTTAACTTATTATTGTTGTTATTATTATTATTATTATTATTATTATTATTATTATATAGATAAAACAAAATAATGATACTTCTGGTAAAAACATCATTTTATAATATTAAGCTTATTTAAGAATGTCAAATATAATTGCAATTCTTACATTTTAATGTTGTTTTTTAAACTTCATTATATTTGGATTAATGAGATTTAAAAATAACAGTTGCTATATTGCTCTTCTAATATTTGGTGTTTTCAAATATAAGATGAAAAAGGGATAATATATGAGTAAATATGGTAATTTTTATAAAATATCATTTGATCTAAGGATACTTAAATTAATACAATATTAAAGATTATAGTGGCAATAAAAGGAAGTGTTAATTTGTTAAATAATACTACAATCATAAAAAAGTTACTAATACATATGTCTAAAATATAAAAGATTCCACCAATAAAAGTTTACAAAGTATAGAGGACACTAAGAAAAAATGAAATATTTTATTTTGAGAATTCTTATTAGCAAAGTATCAATATGTTAAAATATATTTTTGTTAATAAAGTTTTAAGCATAACTTTTTTAATAGATATAATAGTTTTAAGTGAGTAAGAAAAAAAATTAAATGCAAAAAAATATTATGATTAACAATATTGTTATAATTATTAGGTGCTGCAGCTTTTTCTGGAAGTGTAACGCATACAATATCAACTTCTGTTATTGTTTTTGAATTAACAGGACAAATGTCTCATATTTTACCAGTAATTGTATGTGAAGATTTTAAAATGTTTATATTATTATGTAAAAATGTATTCACTTGAAATTAATATTAATAGTATAATTTCAGGTATCAGTATTAGTATCAAATGCTGTAGCTCATAGTTTGCAGCCTTCAATTTATGACAGCATTATTAAAATGAAAAATCTTCCCTATTTGCCTCCAATTGTTTCTGCTTCTTCTGAGTAAGTTTTATTTCAGTATTTTTATATTTTATAGTAATAATATTAAAATATGTGAATATCAGAGTAGGAATTGATCAGGAAAAAGCAGGAATTATGAGTGAATTTTTTTTCTACTGGGAATTCTTTCAGATTCGTTACTTTTCAAAATGACTCAAAAATATGCAAGAACACCTAACTGAACAAGATGATAACTTAACTATCTTGTTCAGTTAGGTATTCCCATGTATTTTTGAATCATTTCATATATGATTCTTAATATATATTAAGTAACATCATTTTACATTTTTTTAACATGAACAATTTTCCCATACCAAAAGGGTAGTAATTTAACATATATATCCAGCTAAAAGTTCTTGGCTAATGTATGTAAATAAACAACCTAAAGAAACATTCTGGTTCTTTGTGTAACTGTTTCTTCCCAACTTAAGCTGATGTATACCAGTTGACAGTGGTCAAAAACATTTCTGAAATAAGATTTTTTCTGCCTAGTACTGTACCATTTTTTGTCTTTTTATGAGTCATAATGTCTACAACCATAGCAATTTAAGTAATTTCAAAATAAAATTTTTATAAATTTATATAATAGCTTGATAGATATTTTATAAAATAATTATTATCTGAGAAAATTATCTTTACAGGATACATAATGTATATGTTGATGATATAATGATACGGGATATTATATATATATGGAAAGGAGCTACTTTTAGAGATCTTAAAAAATTGTTAAGATCATCAAGATTAGAAGTATTTCCACTTGTTGAATCTCCAGGTATTAAGAATTTTTTTTTTTTGTTATTGTGCTTTTCAGCTACATTTTTGAAGTGCTTTGATTCACTTTAAATATTCTAAAATCATGGTTGTAATAACAATTTTTTAAAACAGATTATAGATTGAAATTGATTATGAATAGATTATTTTTTGCAAAGTTTTTAAATTATTTTGTAATTAAATTGTTTCCAATAAGTTAAGCATAATTTTATTTATGCTTATTTCTGTTAAATTTTACAAACTGACTATATATTCTAAGAACATTTTTAAAGCATGCACAAATTTACAGAAATAGAATTATTTATATTGTTTAATATCAATGATGATAAATTTTAATGAATAAATGGATATACAATAATAATTTTCCAAATATGAAATATTTATAAAACTAATTAAAATATAATGTTATTAGTATATATACATACTTTTATTAATGCTTAAGTATCTTTAGATATACTGATATCATTCAAGTGCTTTTAGGCATGCTTTTATTGATATTTTGATTTTATAACAATAATAAATAGAAATGTATAAGAAATATATTCATTAATAATTTAATAATAAATTAAGCCAATCTTGACAAAAAAAATTAAAAATTATATTAAAAACAGTTAAATAGTTTATAGTAATATTACATAATTCAAAATATTAATCAGTCATATTTATTAAAAGTTTTTAAATGAATTAATTATGATTCTATTCCTGTCAACATCCTTAAATAATCATAGTTCTTAACAAGAAAAATTTTTATCTAGTAATTTTTAATTGATCAACTTTAAGTTGAAAACATTATTTGAATAAACAAAGTTGAAGATGATTTTATATAATTTAATTTATTAATAACTTATTTTACATTTAGAAATTCAGTTCTAACAAGTTTGGTATTATTTGCCCTTCTAACAATTTGCCAGTTCTATTATTAATGTTTATTTCAAGATACAGTTGAGTCTCTGTTGTTCAACCTTTTGCCAGTCTGACATTTCCAGTAGTCCGACACTTTGCAAATTGTCACACTGCCCACGTGAAATTTTTGTGTCATAACTTGTCCATGTGTGATAGAGAGAAACTGATGTAAACAAATTGTCAGTCACTATTTGTTCATTGCACAGGCATTATAGTCTGATTAGTTTTTAAGTTCAGTACACTATTTACTGCAAAATAGTGTTTTTATACTGTATCAGTGTTTGCTATTTATCTTTACATAATGTCACAAATTAGAAAAAGTGAAAAACAGAAAACACAAGACATTGACTGTAGTCAAAAAGGCAGAAATAACTAAAAAACTTTGGAGAAAAGTTTAGTGATTTAGCTTCATTTTATGGTATTGGATGTGTCACCATTTATGACATTAAAAAAAATTAGGATAAAATTGAGAAATTTGTGAAAGATTTTAACAGCAAGAGCAGTGACAGGAAAGTCTTAAAAAACTGAGGGTATTCATTTGTATAATTCCATTTTTTCATTGAATAATCCGACAAATCTCTGAAATCTGACAAGCCCCAGAACCATGTGTGTTGGATTAGGGAGACAGGCATTATAGTCTGATTAGTTTTTAAGTTCAGTACACTATTTACTGCAAAATAGTGTTTTTATACTGTATCAGTGTTTGCTATTTATCTTTACATAATGTCACAAATTAGAAAAAGTGAAAAACAGAAAACACAAGACATTGACTGTAGTCAAAAAGGCAGAAATAACTAAAAAACTTTGGAGAAAAGTTTAGTGATTTAGCTTCATTTTATGGTATTGGATGTGTCACCATTTATGACATTAAAAAAAATTGGGATAAAATTGAGAAATTTGTGAAAGATTTTAACAGCAAGAGCAGTGACAGGAAAGTCTTAAAAAACTGAGGGTATTCATTTGTATAATTCCATTTTTTCATTGAATAATCCGACAAATCTCTGAAATCTGACAAGCCCCAGAACCATGTGTGTTGGATTAGGGAGACTCTACTGTATTCCATTTTATTTTTACTTAAACTTTGATTAATTTATCTGTAATAGTTTTGTCAAGCTGAGCAATTAAATAAATTTTTCTGATTAATTTATCTGTAATAGTTTTGTCAAGCTGAGCAATTAAATAAATTTTTCTCTAAATAAAAATAGCTATAAACTGAAAATTATAAATAAAATAAATTATCATCATAGATAAATTTATTTCAAATTACTCAAAATTTGGTCAATTTTCTCTTTTTAATGACATTCTCATTATAATGAGAAATTATATTATTAATTATGCAGATCATATTTGATCTACATAATCATATACACTGAAGTATATATTAAAATCATGTTGATAATTATTTAATTCATATTGTGTCCCCCATTGTGAAGATTAATATCATACAACATATAAAACAATTTTATAAAAAAAATTTTATAACGTATAATAATTTATCCTACTGTTAATAATAATCAAAAATTTTATGTGCAATCAATAATAAATAAATTTTTACTAATGCAAAGTGGATCATTTAAATAAAAATTATGAAATACTTATTGTCTTAATAATTCAAACAAAATATATTGAAATAAAAATGATAATCTTGTTTTATAATTAATTTTATATTTATTGATATTACTTAATTTTTTTTATAATTTTAATTTTATTAATAAAAAGAATATAATAGAATAAAAATTCATAATAACGAACAGAATTCCAGGTATACAAACTCATTTATGTGCTCTAAATTCACCTTATTCAGCCCAATTTCACACTTTGTAGATTTCTTGCTATTCTTAAATAAAAACTTTTATCTTTTCTGAATTTATTTTCACTTATTTTCTCTCATGCTTCATTTAACATGCAACAAGAATCTTCAAAGATATTAATTTTCAAAGAAAAGAGCATGTTGTTGATATATAGTAGAAGAAGCATTCTCTCTCATCAGTCATCATTACATTCACATAATAGCATTCTATATATATGCATTCATGTACACATTACACAAGCATAGGAATATCACACCCTTTTATTTCCTATTTTTAGTCTCAGTCAATTGCTTACACATTTATCCCCTTTTTTTCTTCAACTTATTTCATATTTGAGAAGGCCTAATATTGTACTTTCTCAAGATCCACAAATTTCAGATTATCCTTTTCCTCCTATTTCTCCTTAATTACATGCATTGAGAAAATCTTATTCACACATTCTCTTTTATTCAGGAAAAGATACTGCATGTCATGCACACTCTCATTACTCAGCTTCTTCATTCAGTTAATTATAATTTTATTAATACTTTATCAGCATTATTTATCAGATCTATATTCCTAGCACTCAGTCTGTCATTTTTTACTTTATAAATGAGAACAATCTCTTCCAAAACCAATAGTAAGAAAGCAAAACTTTTAATGATATAAAGATTAAGTATTTTGCATCTATATATAGAATTTTAAAAATACAGTCAAACCTCTTTAAGCCGCCTCTCTATAAACCGCCACC
>AYEL01078132.1:0-29803 GCA_000484575.1 Olivierus martensii
TTGTCTTAATAACAGACCTAAGCTGTTTCAAGCATGGTTTAATAATAAATGCTTGCAAATTATCTGTTTGATTTGTATTTTATATTTTAAACAATGCAAATGCATATTATAACAACACTTTTTAGCATGATTTTGCTTATAATCCAGTTATGCAATTATCAATCATAATTCTTAGATGAAATTAAGTAAATGTATAAAGTTTAAATAATTAAAATATGCTAAAATTTTTAATGCAATCCCACTTATATTGCAATATAATGCTTTGGACTCTTATATTGTTCTAAAAGCTTTGAGTTGAATTTTATTTGATTCTTTGTATGAGCAGTTTTATTAATCTTTTTACTTTTGAAAAGTCTCTATATTTTGTACAGAATTTTATGTGCAATCTTATCATTATGATGCACTAGTACTGTATAATGTATACTCTGACATATGTAGGGTTTTGCATAATGATCCAGCTAATTAAATCAGGGATTGCTTATATTGATAACTTATAATAAAGCAATTCTTAATATAAAGTAATTTTAAAAACTATTTCAAATACTCGTCTAATCATTTAATGCCTGTATAAATTACATTCCATGACCTCGAAATTTAGAAACCTAACAATCTAAATATAAAATATAGTCAAAATCACACATACAGCTCATTATGGCAAAACTGAACATTAATGTTTATTGTTTATCATTTACTGATACTTTAATAATACCTGTAAATAAACTGTATTTTTTTAAATAAATTACATTTATATTAATGTTCCTTTCATTTACAATCAAAACTAGATATTATCAAACAGTTCAGCATTTTCCTTTTTATGATGATGAAATTATAAATTTGAGGAGTCTGTTATGCTCTCAAATTTTCTAATGATTTAACCCAAGTCAATATCAGAATTTATGCTTCAGAAAGTTTGACTGATTTTCCTTGACTTTATAATTTCAGCATAATAAAATGTGCAAAAGCTTTCATATTCCCAAAATGACATGTCAACAGTATAATTGAGTATATGTAGTACTTTTAGATTATTCAAGATCCCTAAAAATTTTGAATAAAAATAAGAGGGAATATAAGAGTCTATTCTCTGATAAACATCTCTACAGATCATTGTTTAATCAGTTTCAACCATATTAGGAATACATATATCCTTTATTTATGATGGGGTATATTTTGATAATCTTATCACAGATTGAAAATAACTGACAATGGTGGTAATTTTAGTAGTAGTAATAAATAGCAGAAGATTGATCCTTCATGCTGTATAATCATCCAGATTCTCCAAAATGATAAAACTGTTCAGAACTGAACCAGATTCACTAAAATAGTATCTGATGCTTTTACCATGCAGCCATCAACCAATTGTATATTTTTAATAAAACAGAAAAAGTATTTCTAGTCAATATACTATGAAAATAGCCAAGTTTGGATTATCATAAGATCAGATTATCATAAACCAAATAATCATAAGTAGGGGAACATCTATACATAAATTTTAGTTCATTTAAAGCCTTCTGAAAATTTTAGTAGTATAGAGGAAAGGATTCTTTTCTTTGCTAGAATCTATAAATATTGCTCAATTGGTTTTGACAAAATTTAATAAATATACAGTTGATTTTCGGGTATATGCAGATTCCCTTTTTGCGTATTTGACTATTCACGAAAATTTATTTGTAATCACAAATTCGATTTTTGCACTTATTTGCGGATTCTCACTGAGCAGCAAAAATACTGTTATAAATTTTACTCTATTTGTAGTCTCTGTGTCGTATTGCCCGAAAAGTCTCATTACCTAACCTTGCTCGCTCCATGGATCGCAGGTAGGCCAAAAGCCTGTTCTTATCGTTTGTAGGTTCCACAGAATAATGTAACCCTATGCTTAAACGCAGCCTGAAATTTAGGCGCTTAACTTTCTGCTCATTTATTCCTAACGCCGAGATTTTAAAAAAACTGAGGCAAAAAGTGACGTAGACAAGACTGACTATTTTTCAATGAAATTCGGGAAGACAATGTGTCAGCTGCCATATCAAACTACTACTCATCGAAACTAAGATTTTTATTTATTACATAGTGTTTTAAAAAATTAAGTAAATATTACTGTAATTATAATACTGTATATTGCATATATTGTAATTATTCATAAGTATTGTAATATATATGTTGAATAAGGTGACTAAACAGAAAAACACAGATAAAGCAAGGATGAAAATGTTGAGAAGAAACATTTGCAGGAACCTAACTCTATATTTCCCATAAGCACAATGGTTCAGTATTTGCTAATTCAGTATTTGCAAAGAATTTACAGAATGTAACTACCGCAAATAACGAGAATAAACTGTACTTATTTTGTAAATTAATTATTCCCTAAGAACTTTGATTCAATCAAACTAAAAGTAAAAAACTTGTTTAATGATCTGTTATCATAACATTGTCAAAAGACCTTGTTAGACAAACACATTTTTTAGATTTAAACTATCTGATCAAAAATATCTAATACATAAAGATAAGCCAAATACAATACTAAGAAATTATACTTGCTACAGTTTAGAAGTTATATTCTCATGATGATGATAACAGATGTTAATTTTTATTGTAAACTGTCATTAATGTTGGCATTGATATAATAATAGTTTTATAATTGTAAACTATCAAGTTCTGCTGCCTCTAAGAAATACAAGATATCCACTAGCACTTTAAACAGAAAAAATACACAATTTATTATTAGATATTTAGTACATATACACTATCATCATCATGTAGTAACATTTTCAGCCTTCTATGGCACTCCTAGCAGCAGCTGAGGGCGGCCATATTTAAACATTACATGTTGTTATTAGTACATGTACTAAATATCTAATAATAAATAGTGTATTTTTCCTAATTAAAGTGCTTGTGGATTCCTTATTGTTTCTAGTTTGATAACATCTATTTATTTTACATTAAACTAAAAAATTGCCATGTATAAAAATTAATTAAATAGTACTTTACAAAATTTTATTTTAAAAATGAATATAAAAACAAAAATACTTAATGCAAGTTTGCTAATATTTTAAATTAAAAGAAATTTATAATAGCTAATATTTTTAAAATCCAAAGTGTGATATATCCAATGTGATAAGTTTGAGTAAAGAATTTATAATATATATTCAATAAATATTAATTTAAAATATGCATTATTTAAGAAAAATTTATTTTATTTAAGAATGGTATAAATTTAATTGTTAATTGCAATTGGCTTTCAATCATTAAAAGCTTAATCTGAAATACTGCCTTACTCAAATCCAAGTATTAATAAATAATGCTTTATAAATATTGAATGCATTGGAAATGCCCAAGTATAATTAATGTGGCATTATTGTGATTATTACATTGTCTCTTAGTATTCTAGTTTTTTCTCATATTTATTGATTTTATAAAAAGTTGGAACTTTTTATTCAAATTTAGATGCCAACTTTTCAAAATTTCACATTAAGAAAACAGAGCAATTAATTTGTTTTAGGTTTCCTAGTCATTCCCGATGATGTACAGTAATTATCATAAAATAGAAATATTTCAAAAAGTAACTGAATTTATTTATTGTAAAAATAATACACTACAATCATTTGCTGCATTTTTTTTATATAAGTTAATCAACTTTAAAAAAATTGCATTCTTTATTTTTTATTGTTATCGAATGACTTTTTTTTTTTAAGATAAAATATTACCAAAATGTAAATCTTATTACGGATAAAATTTTCTATTTAATATCAGATGTTACTCGGCAAATATTTTTAAGATTTTATATTTAAAATAAAAAATAATTTTCTTGATTTAAAGTGTTAATGATAATATATAAAAATATTATTATGCATTTAGAAAAATAAATGATTTCTTCGGTTTTTTATTATTTAACCTTGGATTGCTTGCATATATATATTTCCATCTGTATATAATTTTTATTTTTTTTTTTTGGATTAGTAATTTTCAGATTGCTTTTTCTCTCCAGAATGGTAATTGTAACTTCATATAAAATGGAAATTTAAAGCGATTTTTATAATGCTTGTTTCTTAAGTTTATAAAACTTGCTTTAATTATATTTAAAATTTTAAAAAGAATAGATAATATTTTAATAATAACTTATTTTGTCTAATTCCATTTTTAATTGATACTAAGAGCCTAAGAAATATTTTATCATATTTAGCATGAAATATTTCAATCTGCTATGAATTTTTGATTATTATTTTTATTTGAATGATAAAATACAGTATACAGTATAAGTAATTTTATTTTGGATGTGTTTTCTGAATAATATTAATTATTAATTATTTTGCATATTTAGAGAACATTTTCCATATTTTAAAACTGCTCCAACAGGATGGAAGGTGAGATTTAACAATTATAATTTATAATTTTTATTATAATTACTGAAGTTTTATTTTATAATAATTATGAATTTAAGAATAACAACAACTTTTTTAAATTTCGAAATGCAAAATTTATGAATATTCATCCATATGTATGTATATATATATATTCAGTTTGTTAATATCATATCTATATATAGCATAAAATACCTTGGTTTACAAAAGTTATTAAGACCTTAAAAACTGTTCATTAAGCAAAAATTTGTAAATTGTAAAATCCCATCCCATTAATTCCAATGTAAAAATTTTTAATTGGTTCTTGGATACTAAAAGTCACTGCCATTTTATCTATTGATGTTAAAACAATCCAAGAGTATTAATATAAATATAATTATAGATACTATAATATAACAGTTTATGATAGTCAAAATGGTAATAACTATTTCTTGACATTGGATTTTGAATTTCATAGCTGCTAAGTGTCAAGTGATCTTCAAATTTAAGCATAATATGGCAATAAACATACTAATTGTTGCAATTTTTTTCTTAGTTAAAATCATAAAATTTCATCAAATATTAATTTAAATTTATATAATTCTCAAAAAATTTCATTTTGCTAAATTATTGGCAAAAATATATTCAATTTTTGAAAAGGTAGTATTGATATTTTTAATTTTATCTGATAAATACTCATTATACTCTCATAATTCAAATTTATATATTCATAAAAAATATATTAGAGATTTATACATCTGAAATATATATATTCATAAAAAATATATTAGAGATTTATACATCTGAAATAATGTGTAATTAGTGTTTTATGAAGTTAAATAGTTTTATATAATTGTAAAACCATTGAAAAATTCAGTAAATATATTATGGATGTTCATATTATATGTCAAATACCAGGTTCAATATCATATTTGCTAGTGAAACCGGAAATGAATTTTGTCTTAAAACTGATGATTCACACAGTAAATTTGATTTATATCTGATACAATTAGTGAAAGAAAAATAAGAAAGAAAATCATTGATTTTAAACAAATTATAGTGAATAATTAATTGATGATAAAATAGTTTCATCATAAAAGTGAAAATTTATCATTGCAAAATGAAAAAATGGTATAGATAGGTTCCCTTCATTAAATTGAAAATTTGTAAACTGAGGGATACTTGAATTTGTAAATCTTGAAAAAGCATGATAAAAATTCAAAGCATTTTTTTTTTGTTTTTGTATTGAAGTTTTTTTATAAAAATAGATTTATATTTGATATTTTTAGCAGTAAATTATCTATTATTTTGTTGAATTTTTTTGTACCGTAAGCATTGTTACAATGGTTTTTATGCTTGGTAAATATATTATGAATCAAATTTTTTCATATTTAAATAAAATATTGTATTATTTTAGTATGCAAATCTTTATACATTAGAACTAGATCACTATAGTCCATTTACGTTAAGAAGAAAGCTGAAGTAAACAAACCGCATCACTGAGACATGTATTCTGTAGCCGAGACAGTGTGTTCATTGGCTAGAACTATTTTTGGCCAAAACGCACGTGGCGAATATAAGTGGAACATTTCTACCGAAACTAACGAATACAGTATTACATCAAACGTCTTGACATGACATAAAAAAGTCTTTCTAATAATGATTTCAGTGGAATTTCTTAAAAATATCTATATTACTTAATTATATATTAAACTATATTCTGTATTTATTATTAAAGTTGATTGTTATCATATATTTTATTAATATTGAATTATACCTGTTATTCTGAATCGCTGAATTCTTCTAAACCGCTTATGTTATCATCAGAATCAGTAGTTGTGATTATTAATTTTTCTGCAACGCTGTCGTGAAACAAATCAGCTTTCCAAAATTGTTCTTCAATCGAAAGTACATGCTTTATATATTATTTCCAGTTTTAGCAGTTACCATTTTTTTGGCTTGCTTGGTTAAATCTTTCACTTCACATAATTTAAATAATGTATTGTTACGAGCAATGTAACCCTTGATCTGACTCCAAGCCATTTCGATAGGGTTCAATTATGTTGTTACTTTGACATTGTGTATGTTGTACATTGTGTAGAAAAATACCCCACGGGTATTTTTCTACACAATGTACTCTATAGTTTAACTTTGTAGGTTGAGTATCAGCGCATGCGCTAATACTCAATCTAAATACAACTACAATTTCCACGATTATTCTGGTCAACATTAATAATAAATATTTTTTATAAACTTCTATATCATTTCTACAGCATTATAATCGTAATTTTTATCCTTTTGCTCTAATTACTGTATGTTATTTCACGCTTTATATTTTCTTGGCGTAAAGTCATTTATTTTCATTGGTCACTCTTAAAGACCAATAACAATGCAGCTAATGCACCTAACAACACCTCCAATGTTTACAGCAGCTTTCTTCTTAACGAAAATAGACTATAGCTAATCTTATGTCTTTACTAAAATTTAAATCAAACTTTTAATTTTTTAATAATGCAAATTACATTATTGTTTCTATAATCATAAACTATCAAGTTCTGCTGCCTCTAAGAAATACAAGGAATACACAAGTATTTTAAGCAGAAAAAAATACACTATTATTAAATATTTATGTACTAAATATCTAATAATAAATAGTGTATTTTTCCTAATTAAAGTGCTTGTGGATTCCTTATTGTTTCTAGTTTGATAACATCTATTTATTTTACATTAAACTAAAAAATTGCCATGTATAAAAATTAATTAAATAGTACTTTACAAAATTTTATTTTAAAAATGAATATAAAAACAAAAATACTTAATGCAAGTTTGCTAATATTTTAAATTAAAAGAAATTTATAATAGCTAATATTTTTAAAATCCAAAGTGTGATATATCCAATGTGATAAGTTTGAGTAAAGAATTTTATAATATATATTCAATAAATATTAATTTAAAATATGCATTATTTAAGAAAAATTTATTTTATTTAAGAATGGTATAAATTTAATTGTTAATTGCAATTGGCTTTCAATCATTAAAAGCTTAATCTGAAATACTGCCTTACTCAAATCCAAGTATTAATAAATAATGCTTTATAAATATTGAATGCATTGGAAATGCCCAAGTATAATTAATGTGGCATTATTGTGATTATTACATTGTCTCTTAGTATTCTAGTTTTTTCTCATTTTTATTGATTTTATAAAAAGTTGGAACTTTTTATTCAAATTTAGATGCCAACTTTTCAAAATTTCACATTAAGAAAACAGAGCAATTAATTTGTTTTAGGTTTCCTAGTCATTCCCGATGATGTACAGTAATTATCATAAAATAGAAATATTTCAAAAAGTAACTGAATTTATTTATTGTAAAAATAATACACTACAATCATTTGCTGCATTTTTTTTATATAAGTTAATCAACTTTAAAAAAATTGCATTCTTTATTTTTTATTGTTATCGAATGACTTTTTTTTTTTAAGATAAAATATTTATTGATTTTATAAAAAGTTGGAACTTTTTATTCAAATTTAGATGCCAACTTTTCAAAATTTCACATTAAGAAAACATTTTATTGATTTTATAAAAAGTTGTTGGAACTTTTTATTCAAATTTAGATGCCAACTTTTCAAAATTTCACATTAAGAAAACAGAGCAATTAATTTGTTTTAGGTTTCCTAGTCATTCCCGATGATGTACAGTAATTATCATAAAATAGAAATATTTCAAAAAGTAACTGAATTTATTTATTGTAAAAATAATACACTACAATCATTTGCTGCATTTTTTTTATATAAGTTAATCAACTTTAAAAAAATTGCATTCTTTATTTTTTATTGTTATCGAATGACTTTTTTTTTTAAGATAAGATTTACATTTTGGTAATATTTTATTACGGATAAAATTTTCTATTTAATATCAGATGTTACTCGGCAAATATTTTTAAGATTTAGAAAAATATTTAAAAAAACTATATACAGAATTCTGAAAAGTTACTCCTAAATTAGAATTTCCATTTTGATATATCATATAAATAACAAATACTATTAGCAGGAAACGGTGTTTTATTTACATAAAATAAAATATTTTTGATTTTTCTTATAGATCCTCATCTCAGTACAAGAATAATCGTATAGACATTATAGACACATTAATTTTAAAAAAAAATTTTAAATACAAAAAAATTAGTTATGATTATTCTTATACTGATGATGATCAATAAGAAAGATTCAAAAACATTTTATGTAAATAAAAAGCTGTTTCCTACTAATAGTGCTTGTTATTTATATGATTTTCTAAGAAAGCAGGTAGATTTATCATTCTATTTCCATTTTGATTTTTCTTTAAAGCCAATACATCAATTTCTTTTATTCGAAAAAATAAAGTACTAATTTGATATACTCTGTACATAATCAAATTAAATATAGATTTGTAGACTTTTATTTAGCTATGCTCTTTAGTTTGTTGTTTGATTCTACATAATTAGAGTAAAAGAATCAATGATTCAATAAATTTATTGTAATTGGATGATGACAAAATGTTAAAAATTGATCAGAGTCAAGCAAACAAATAAAACTGTCCAAAATTTATAATAATAACAATCTGTTTTAATTGTGAATAGGCTTATTAAATTAATAGCCTATATTGAATATATTAATATATTATCTCTGAAGTTGTTTAAAATTATACAGGTAGTCTTTGACTTATGATGATTCGCACTTATGATGGCCAAAAATTATTACTAAAAATCTCTAATTCAAATTTGCTGCTTGTGTATACATACATATATCACATTGCAGTGTCACCATTAGTTGACACACAAAGCCTTATCACTATATCTCGTCATAACTCTGTCATGTCCAGTAAGAGATATATGAAAAAAAAGGCAAGGAAAGATTTAAGTTAACCATTTTAAGTTAAATAGAAATCTAATTTTATGAAAATATTAAAACAGAAATCAGACAAAATCAAGTATTAAAAAAGTCCTCAATTTACGTCAGAATTGATTTATGATGAAGACGTTGGAACGGAATCCCATCATAAGTCAAGGACTACCTGTATTGGCTCAAAACAGTACCAATCAGCTGAATTTTTAAAATTATTTAAAGGATAAAATATTTTGTTATATTGTTTACTTTATTTAGAAATGCTTTCTGTGCTAAACAAAAGTGCAATATATTTCTGAGAAATAATAATAAAATTAAAATCAAAATTATTTATTTTTGAATTGTGAAGATATTAAAGACTGGAAAAAATAATATTACTTAGGATGGCTAGTAACAAAATATTTATTAAAATAGCTGTTTATCATCTGGCTGAATTTAACTTTATATCTGAAGTTTGACAAGTTTTAAATTAAGCTTGTTTTTATTGCCATTTTAGATTTATTCTGTCTGTTATAAATTACAAATTTTTTTAATCTTACAAAAATGCACACAAAATACAAAGCTCTAAACAGGATAAATACTTTATTACAGAGAATGCTTTCGAACCTTATCAGTAGGTCAACTTCAGCTGTAATGAATATAGAGAACAGAGAGAAGCCACCCCTACAAAAATAAACAACTCAAAAATGACATCATAAGAGACGTTATATAAACATTTACACATTATCACTACAAATTCCACTTCTACAAAACAATCATAATACCGGTAACAAATACTAATAATAATATTAATGTTACAACATAATAAAGTGAAAATCCTAAGTGATATTGATAAAAATACAACTCAAAAACTCGTGGAAGGGGTTTATACGATGTTTGATGATGTCATGCATTCCCCGTCCATGAGTTTTTAATGTTGTATTTTTATTAATATCACTTCGGATTTTCACTTTATTATGTTGTAACATTAATATTATTATTAGTATTTGTTACCGGTATTATGATTGTTTTGTAGAAGTGGAATTTGTAGTGATAATGTGTAAATGTTTATATAACGTCTCTTATGATGTCATTTTTGAGTTGTTTATTTTTGTAGGGGTGGCTTCTCTCCGTTCTATATATTCATTACAGCTGAAGTTGACCTACTGATTAGGTCGAAAGCGTTTCTGTTAATAAAGTATTTATCCTGTTTAGAGCTTTGTATTTTGTGTGCATTTTTGTGAGTGTAACAGGATGGCTTTAAAGTTCTTTTTTAATCTTGTTAATCTTATGTCTATCAAGAATTTTTTTGTAAAATACATATAATCCTCGATTTATGATTATTTGTACTTAAGATGTTGATGTAATCAGTAACTTCTGTGATTGGTCAATGCAATTTCACAATTCAGATCCTTACCCAATAGTCTGATATATAGAAAGTAAACTTTTTGTGACTGGTTCTTGTAGCTTTGTGTTCATCATGTTTATTAATCTTTTGATTTCTGTCAATTAACATCATTCAGTTTCAGCATCACACAGACAATTAATAAAAATTAAACATAATGAACATGCAAAAAAACTAAAATTATCAGCTCAATTTTCATCAAAATCTTTTTGAAATTTTTACACTTTATTGGATATTTTCTCTCTTTCTAACAGTATAAGCATTTTTATAGAATTTTATTTTCTTCACAACTTTTTGTTCTATATATGAGATTGTGAAAACAATATTTTTATATGAAATCTTAGCCATCCAACAAAATAATTGTTATTGTTAAATAGCAGCATGTTCTCTGAACAAAAGAAACTATGAATGCAGAAATTTGGACTGTATTTTCAGGAATAATTTATAAAAAACCAAGTATTATGTAACTTCTGTTAAATGAAGTTGTCATATAATAATTAAAAAAATTATGTAAATTCAATGAAATATTAACATTTTTATTAATATTTCATATTATCTTATTCTAACATATACAAAAACGGTCTTATCTCATGCATAAACAGCTATAATATTCTTTATGTTACTCTAATTGGACTGCAAATGGTTTATTGTACCATAAACCACAGGGTAAAGTAGAGTTTGATTCAATTTCCCAGTAAGTGAATGGCTGCAGTAAACCAATAAGACTGAACTCACATGAACCACAACAGAACCTTTGCCACGACCACAAAACGGTAGTTACTGTGTGATTGTGTTGTGGTCGAAATCAACCACTCGTGAACCACTTATATGCGCGACGATAACGGACTGCATGTATATATGTGCAATCCGCTACGATTGCCAATTGACAGGAAGCACTGTTGGCAGCTGGTGGTTGGTATGTCGCACTGTGCGAGTTGCGCTCAATCACTGACGATGACAATTTTGTGGCTGATATTGACCACAACTTGCGACAGCCATTGAAATTGACTTCAGTTAGTGGTCCGTCTGAGTTAGATAATGTGTTTCTATATTAATATAATTATAATTCACAACTGTCCACAAGCAACCACCGTTTTGTGATCATGGTATGGTTCTGTTGTGGTTCGTGTCAGTTCATCCTAAAAGTACCATGCTCCTTTTAAATGGCTGGAAAGTGTTTAAATTTCATTTTCATATTTTTTGCCTAAATTTAGATGAAAGTGAAACAGAAAATGAATAATTAAGACATATATTATTTTTTTTTAGGAGTAGTAGAATTAACAAATATTTTCTTATTATCAATAATATTTTTTCAGTTTTAAGCATTTTAGAATTTTTCATATGAAAAATTGAATTTTTACATAAAATTTTCAAAAATAATATTTATTGCATTCTAAAACTAGAATAATTTTGATATTAGAATAGAAAATTGACAAAATGGGATATAAGAAAAATCTAATTCTATTAAGCAGTTCCATTTGAAAGCATTTGTACAATCATAATTTAAAAAAAAATTTCAGGAACTGAAAATTTAGTAATCACTTTAAAAACGGATATTTTTTAAGTAATCAACATGAAAAAACTGATTCACAATAGCTGGATTAATAAAATCAGTATTAAATTTTTTAATCCTTTTTTATAGTTTTTTATCATTTTGTTTGACAGCCCATTGGTGCAATTTAGATCATGTCAAGTATAGATGTCAACAACACCATGCATGTTAAGATAATATATAGCACTGGTGTTCAATCTATTTTACTATGTGAGCTATTATTCTATATTAAGTTATTCGGCAATCTACTCTCTTATAAAGATCACATTCCCCCAACCTAATATCTAATTACGTACAACTATGCAGTTACTCACTTCAGAGGACCCAGCCCTAAAAACTTTATTTATGTATTTAAAAATTTATTTATCCCTTCTAATTATTTTAATTCAACAAATAAAACAAATATATTGAAATAAAATATTTATTTCTCTATTTTAGAAAACCAAAGTTAGAAAAAATAACAGATTGATTACACTCATAAGTTACAGAAAATGCTGGTTGATTAAAAAAAAATAAAGTTAATGTGAAATTTGGCATTGTATATAGTGTAGTAAACATCAGTAGTGAAAAACTCATAAATTTTGATCATATATGACATATGACCATGCAGTTTGGTTCAAACTTCACTGTTATAAGTCTGTATCATAAGTCAGATTTATTATCTGATCACAACAGTACAATCAGCTTACTGTCTAACTGTACTGTCATAAATTTCAGTGGTCAGACAGTAAGTCAAGGACTACCTGTATGTAAGTGGATTAATCTTTTGTCTTCAAGCTATTTCTTGATCAAACTACTAATTTCTGAATATGTTTGAACCAATAAGATATGCTTTCACTGATCTGATATTGAAATATAACAACATTTCAAATAGACCACTTCAATCTTCTAATAATGTCAATTATTGTGGATATGGACAATAAGGGGTGAGCCAGAATACAGCATATTAGAGTTGTGATAAAATTTTCATTTAGTCAGACAATGGAGTTTACAGATATTCAATTTTGTTGATCAGATCTACAGATCTATAAAATAATTAGTTTTTAAATAGATAATATATATTTGAGCTTCCACTCATTAACTAGTTAGCTCCTGGTCACTATGTGCCCAAATACATCAAAAACGAAACATTTGTTTCTTATCTGTCAAATTTGAGATTTTTCATTTATTTAGCATAACCTTGAATATAATGCTTTTGCTTGTTTTTTTCCTCCAGTCCAAACTTTGAAATTTTCTTTAAATAAAATTGGCAACTAACAAACTATCAATTTGTCCGATTCAGTTATTAAGATAATAATTATAATTTTTATCTTAAAATATAAAATTATATTTTCTTGTCTGATTCAGTTATTAAGATAATAATTATAATTTTTATCTTAAAATATAAAATTATATTTTCTGAAATGAATAAAATATTATTTAAATTCTGAACTAAATTAAATATTATTTAAATGCAACCTTTATATAGCCTCGACGCTTCGAATGCAAACTGAACTCTCGAGTCAGGGAACAGTCAACATTTTTTGATCGAAAAAGACAAAAATTGAAGTGAAATAACAAAAAGAAGTATACAAACATAAATAGAAAGTAAACTATGATGATTAAAAACAAAATTTTTAATGAGATTGGGATTTAGTTTTGTAAAAGATGCAATTAAAGATTTGAAGCAAGAGAAAATAGTAATGACGACACTTCTGGCGCGGGAGTTCACACATGCGCAGAAACATGGACTACACATTCTTATTCCTTTATTATATATGATATTCAGATATTCCCTGACTTATATAGGCTACTGATCCGCGGGAGTTTGCACATGCGCAGAAACATGGACTACACACACTTATTCCTTTATTATATATGATATTCAGATATTCCCTGACTTATATAGGCTACTGATCAAAACCAGTAAAGCTGCATTACTGATATCAGAAAATGCATGATATTAGAGGTTAAAAATGTACATATTTTTCCCTCCTCTAATATCAGCACTTATCATATTTTGTGTGATTTATGTATTTATTGGATTAGTTAATGAGTCTGATTTGGACTCTTCCTGAAAATCTAGAACTGTGGAATTCAGAATTGAGCCAGGATCCTCCAAGATGGTAAATAAGTGCTTTATCACATATTCATCTGGTTGACTTTTGTGCTTGTTCTTTAATATAACTATTTTTATTGTTAAATTTTGTGACACTAGTAATCTATATGGTATGTTCTGACATACACATGATTTGACTTTGGGTTTCACAGAATGATCCATCAATATAAGTTGGAATGTTTCTGTATTGCAGTTGATGATTAATGAAAATTTGAAATTGCTTTCATAAAAAAATAATTAAATTGATTGGTTTTTTGAAGGTGATTATTTTTTGCTATAGATCATAATATCAAGAATTTAAAAATACCTGTTGTTTAAGGTGATATTATCCCAGATATTTGAAGATCTCTCTATAATGCTATAAATGATGATGTAAATATTATTTTGTATTACAAAATAACATTTACATCTATGTAATTGATAATTTAAAAAAACCTGCAACTTAATATCTTGGGAACAAATAATCTGATAAATTAATAAGCATTTGTTGCTCTGTTTATGGAAATTTTAATTATCATCAGTAAAAACGTAATTTTTTAAATCAATATGATACTAAAAATTATCTATTAAATCATTTGATTATATTAATACAGTTTTTATACTAATATATAGTTGGCATATTGATACTATATATATTATTATTGTTATTAATATAAAATCCTACAAATTTATGAATAATTTTCATCATTATGAACTGTTTTATCTACAGTATAATATAAATACAGGCACTCCTCTAATTATAAACATTTTATACTTATAAATGTGAAATTTCATTTTCAAATTTCATGAAATTTCAAAAACTCTTCAATAATTTAAATGATTGTTAGAGCATTCTGCTGTTACATTAATATTATATAAAATTACACAGTTGACATATTACAACAGTATTTCAAGATTATTGCAATTTACATTAAAAAAAAACTCTATAATCAGAACTTTTTGTTCAGATCTGTGAAATAAGAAACTTCTAATTGATCCAATTATGAAATAACTTTATATACTGTGTTTTGTAATATATTTCAGTACTTTTTGGGGTCAAACAGCAGAAATATCTGAGTTATGAACAAACTTAGGTATGAGTTATGTTTATAACTCAAGGAATGTCTATATAATAAGACATATATTACAAAACACAGTATATAAAGTTATTTCAGTACTTTTTGGGGTCAAACAGCAGAAATATCTGCGTTATGAACAAACTTAGGTATGAGTTATGTTTATAACTCAAGGAATGTCTATATAATAATACAATATGATTATATTGATTTGGAATGATTATACTGTATTTTTGGGATTAACAAATTTGCAAGATATAGATAATAATTTGCTACTATGTACAGATGATATGGTATTTCTGAAATGCATTAATATTTTATAAAATATTTATCAAGCTAATAATCAATGTGATGACACAGATCAAATCTGTGAAAGAATGATTATAAATGATATAAATTTGTATCTTTAAATAATTTTTGATATTGAATTTGTTATTAATTGTATTTGATTATGACATTTATTTATCATATTTTTATATTTATGTATAAATTATAATAATGAATTTTAAAAATATGGTATAATATTTGAATTATTAAAATATATTTTTGTTATTATTAATAGAATTCAGTCAGACATAATCTTTCTCTTAATAAATGTTTTGAGAAAGTGGAACCACCAGTTGGCAATGGCTCTCAACGCAAAGGTTGTTTATGGGCAATGAATCCAGCTAAAGTTGTAAAAATGGATGAAGAATTACAAAAATGGAGTAATAAAGACCCTATTGCAATTCGTCGGAGTATGGCTAATCCAGGTAAAAACTTTTTAATTTGAATTTAAATCATTTTAGCGCACACATAATTTAAAAAATTGCAATCTTAATAATTTATTTGTTATAGAACGTCTTTCTCTTCTGGAAAAGGGGCATTTAAAGAAGATTCTTGCAGAACAAAGTGCTAACAAGAAAGATGATGATAAAATAGAAAACTCACCTCCAACAGATAATGTAAATGATATGATAGATATGAATATAATTGGTACAATGAAAGTTGAACCAATAACAACTGACATGCCTCCAATTGAAGGATCAATGAATTTAGATCCTTCTCTGCATGGAATTGATCTTCAGGTAAAATTGGAAATTTTCATTTTTATATTTATTTTATATAGATAACTTATAGTTTAAAAATTCGATCTAAAATTAAAAAGTTGGATATTTTTTTTTTTTTTTGTAATATACAAATTAATAAGGCTATTGAAATTACAATAACTTCATTAATCTATATTGCAATTAAATATAATTCCAAATGAAAATAATTTGAAAATCATGATCTATTTTCTAGATTGTATTATCATATCAAACAATAATAATAATAATTTTATCCTACAAATAATAAAACAATCTTGTAGCAGCTTTGGAATATCTTATTGACCAGATAAAAGAAACCTATTCTTAAATATTAATTAATTTTTGTATGTAAATACATGAATTAAGTTGTTTTATATTAATATTTTCTGTAACTTTTGTATAATTTTTATCATATTTATTATTATACACTCAGCCCTCGATTTACACGGTAGATAAGTTCCTGGAGAAACAGTGTAAAACGAGACATAGAATTCATACAAAATAGAAGAATATGTTCAATTAAACTGTAAACCATGTAAATCAATCTAAAGAAGTTAATGAAAGGTCGAGGATATGTTCTTTATAACCATGTAAAATGAGATAAGGATTAAAGAAAAAAAAGGGGATCGGTTCATTAATTTTTAGAGACATTTTAATTTGCTTATACTTTTTCAATTTATTTTTGAAAAAGAAAACCTAAACATTAATTAACATTGAATACAGTACAAAAAAAAATTAACAATATTCCCTACAAATAAAAACAAGTAAAAGCATTCAAACATAAATAGGCAAGCTGCAAGCGTGAGTTGAGTTTAGTTGAACTGCGAGACTTGGACAGTAAAAGTTAATAGTGAGCGATTAATTTGTGAAAGCGAAAGTGAACTAAGAACTGTGAGTTATTCTGAATTAAAGACATAAATTAGTGTTGTATGATATAATTATCTGATTTTGTGTTGAATTTAGTTATAGTGAAACAAGATTATTTTGTTTTTTGTGAATAAATTGGACTATACTAAATATAGCTGTATTCACTCTTTATTAATCTCTATGAACTTGTAAACCCACAAAACATGACAATATGATACTCTTTTAATTTATAAATGACAATAATGCAAAACAATCAAAATAAAACCCAAAAAAAAATTTTTTTGTTTTCATTTAAAAACCATGTAAATTGAGTGCCATGCAAATCCAGGGCTAGGTGTATTTGTAAAATCATTCTTTATTTTAATCATTGTTCCATTTGATTATTTTAAATATTTTGTTATACTGTTTTATTTTATTGTATTGCACTGATGAAGGGCTGTAATACCTGAAACTATAACCATTTCCCAATTTATATAAAAACTTCTGTCCCAATTATTTGTATAAGTTAGATTTTGCATAATTCAGAAAAATAATTTTTTAACAAAAATATTGAATCAAAAAATTCCAGGAGCTAGATGGACTATAATGTTTGCACCTCACAATGTTATGATGCCATATTGTTCCTTGACTGAAAAAGAGACGAATGATACTTAAGACCAACAATATACAAAAAATATTAAAAAAATCAAGTAATATGCAACTTAAATAATATAAATCATAGCTTCTCAAAGTGTGGGTTGCAACCCCATATGGGGTTGTGTAACTAAATTTGGGAGTTGCAGAATTTTAGCAAACTTAAAAATTTTGCTAAAATTTTTAAGTTGCACCCAGCTTATTAGTATGAATATTTGGCTTTGTTTTTAATACATGTTAAAATCCAGGGCTAGGTGTATTTGTAAAATCATTCTTTATTTTAATCATTGTTCCATTTGATTATTTTAAATATTTTGTTATACTGTTTTATTTTATTGTATTGCACTGATGAAGGGCTGTAATACCTGAAACTATAACCATTTCCCAATTTATATAAAAACTTCTGTCCCAATTATTTGTATAAGTTAGATTTTGCATAATTCAGAAAAATAATTTTTTAACAAAAATATTGAATCAAAAAATTCCAGGAGCTAGATGGACTATAATGTTTGCACCTCACAATGTTATGATGCCATATTGTTCCTTGACTGAAAAAGAGACGAATGATACTTAAGACCAACAATATACAAAAAATATTAAAAAAATCAAGTAATATGCAACTTAAATAATATAAATCATAGCTTCTCAAAGTGTGGGTTGCAACCCCATATGGGGTTGTGTAACTAAATTTGGGAGTTGCAGAATTTTAGCAAAACTTAAAAATTTTGCTAAGTTGCACCCAGCTTATTAGTATGAATATTTGGCTTTGTTTTTAATACATGGTAAAATTATATTCATATGTATAACAAAGAATTGTTTTCGAATAAATTTTCTTTGATTTATTATCAGCAAATGTTTTAATTTTTATTCCTAGTTTATATATTTCTATACCCAGTGTAGTGAAAATATTTGCTCTGGTAAAAGGGATCGCCAAGTGAAAAAGTTTTGAGAAGCCCTGATATAAACCAACATGTTCATATTAGTAACTTATAAATACAGTAGCTATTTATGCTCTATATTTGAAAATTGATAAAAAAGTTATGGAAAATATTTGAGGAGGGTTTTGGATATTATGGAAAGTCATGGAAAATATTTTATATAAATAAACCTAATTAACTAGCCCAATTATATCCCTTGAAATCTTAACGGTAATTTTAATAATTTGAAAGAATTTTAACTAATTTTAGCGCCATCTTGTAATTAGAATATATTTCTTATTTTTATTAAATCAATGAGTAGTGCCATCTATTACTTAATAGTTAAACTATAATTTTAACTACTTTATCTGAAGAAAAAATCTGCCTCAGCTCAGGATCAAACTGGGGACCTTTGGGCTAACGTCCCAACATCATACCTCTAGACCACCAAGGCCAACAAGCGGATTGATTCTTCAGACAGTTTATATTAATTTAGAATTAACTTTTTTTGATTATCTACATCGGACCTTACCGATAGATCTATTCCTGACTGGGCTAAATCTAGCCACGGGCCTTCAATGGCACTAGCCAAGCAACACATATTTTATATAAAACCAAATTTATGTAAATTGAATATTACTTAAGTCAGATAGTGGCTATACTTTGTTATTAATTACAAGTTGATTCATTTTGAAGCTATTTTATTATTTGTTTTTTAATTTATTCTATTTAATAATAACACTATTTAAATTATTTTTAATACTAATTACTGTTATATAATATATACAGTTTAATGTACAGCAAGTTATATTTTGATTATTATATTGACAATGAAAAAGTCTATTTACAATTTTTTCCTCCGTATCTTTTTAAATGAGTTTATTGAGAGTCAAAAATATTTGCTTAGAAGTAGTTTTAATTAGACTTAATTATTATTTTTAGTGTTATTTTTCTATATTGAATAAAAACTGGTAAAATGAAACTAGCAACTCATCACAATATAAAAATAAAATATGATTGTTGAAGATTATTGTATTTAAGAAAATATTGAATTATATGAAAATATTATTCAATATTTTTTTTTAATTCATTAGAATGATTGATTGATTTTTGTTGCATTTATTTCAAATAAGTTTTTATCTTCTATAATTATTTCTTAAATGAAAAAAGTCAAAACAGTATTTCTATAAAAATATTCTATTTTTAACTCTAAAGTAGATTTATTAACAACTTTAACTATAATTTTCTGAGACACTATAAATATTTTACTTTATGTATAATAAGTTACAATCATCAGTGATTTACTCTTTATTTTATGGATTATGTATGTTTTCTAAAAGAATTTCAAGATTAAGCAAACTGAATATCGTAATCTGATATTTTATATCATAATATAAAAAGAAAACTTTAAAACATAATTTCCCCCAATGAATTATTACAATGCGTAATTATAATAATAAACACAGTTTTCAATATTAGATAAATTTATTCTGAGAAAGAATTTTAATGATGTATACAAAATTAAAATTAAATTAAAAGATATGTTTTAATTTTTAATATATTAATGGGAAAAATTATATTATTTTTTAATAGAAAGAATTGATAGCTAGGAATAAAGCAACTATTTTCTTCATTTCTTAAGTATTTCCAAGTTCTAATGCATCTCTTTTTAAATAGGATAAAAGAATAAAAAATAGATATTTCAAGGTTATATGTTTACTTTTATATATTTTTATAGCTTTTTGCACAAGACTGTTATATGATTTTACATGAATTATTTATTTAAATAATGATAAATTAGATTTTTTAAAATATCTAAAAAATAAAATCAAATAAAAAAATAAATATAATTATTAATTGAAAATGAATATTTGTCAAACTAATGTCTTTTAAGCTAATACTTTCAGATAATCCATTTATCTGAAAATAACTTAAAAGGAAATTTGAAAAGACTGCAGGATTTTAAATTTGATTATATACATATATAATGTTCTTTTTAACTTAAAAATTTCTTTTTCTTTTAAAGTAATCATGAACATTATAGACCATTATAGTCTTTGGTTCCAAATCAAAGATTAGAAAATATTTTTTTATTTTCAAAAAATTATATATCCATAAACCCTCTGATCTAAGTAAACCATACACTGGAAACAAACATAGCTGCTGGTTGTCTTCTATCTGTAGTATATGGTTAACTTAGCTTTGGTCATTATTTTATAAGAAATTCCTGAAATAGTCTCATTTAATGAATAAGAAAAATAATTAATTAATTAATTTAGAGTTAGGCAATTAAATAAGTAAATTCATTATATGGATTTTGTTGATTTAAAGCAACTAAATTGAAAGATTTTGGATTCATATTTGATTAAGCTATTCCAAAATTTTTAGAATTAATTCTTATTTAAAGCAATATTTACAACAAACATTTAATACCAAGAAAATTTTTATTTATTAATAAAACTGCCATCAAACTTGAAAAAAATGAGGCACTTTTACAAGTAGTCCACCCAAATGACAAATATAATATGATTTTAATTATTTAAAATGTATTACTATTGTTTTTAATATGTATTACTATTGTTTTTTAAATTTTGAAACCATTTGATTTATCAAGGTTGCTTTGCCAAAAGCAAATAAAAATTTTAGATGAATTTTAAAATAAATATATATGTTACAGGATAAACCCGAATTTAGGAAATACTAGAATTTCCTAGTCAAAACAAGAATGGCTTAACGCTTATCAGACGTTCTAGTATTTCTTAGGCCGAACTCGAAATGCCAAACATTTCTTATTTAAAGTCTAGAATTTCTAGGTTTTCCTAGTCAAAATCCAAAGTGGCAAACAGTTAAAAGAAAAGTATTGATTTCTCATTCATTCTCACTCAGAGTTTGATATTTGTAAGCAGAAATTCCTTTTTTTAAAGAATATCCACAAGGATAAACAAATCTCATTGAGGAAGGCTGCGGCAGTGGAATGTACACAAGGCTAAACTCGCTTTAAATGCATGAAGCATTGTGTAACTAAATTATGTTTGTGCAAAAAAGAATAACATTTTGTGTTATTCTAAATGCCACAAAAATCTACTTTGCAAAAATAAATAAGAGGTACCTATAGTCTGTTCAGCCTAACCTTGTGTATGACCTTGGAGGCAATCTGTGCAAAGTAGTTCCGGAAGTGGTTACTGTTTTCTAAGAAAATACAGTTAATAATTTAGTTATATTACTTTCATTAAAATAAATCAAAATATTAAGGATTTTTAATAGCAAATTATTTGTCTTATTTTCAAAAAATAAATATCGTTGGTTAGGAATACGTGTTATTGGCTGAAATATACTGTAAGCTGGGAAAAGGACAGATTCATAGAAGAAAATGTGATAAAACCTTTAATGTTTTCAATAAATCTGTAAGCTGGGAAAAGGACAGATTCATAAAAGAAAATGTGATAAAACCTTTAATGTTTTCAATAAATGGTTCGGACGATGAAACGGACAGTAATGACGATTGGGAATCTTTGTAGCATGCTTATTGACATCATCGCCTACTCAAAACAGACAAAATTTTCCTATCATCATCTGAGCTGTCTTATTAAACGGCTGTTTTCAGAGACATTAACTTTGGAAAGTGTTGGCCAAATGTACTGTACAATATTTCAGATTGAATTTGTTTTTTGTGATATTTTACAGATTACACTTTTGGTACTTATAAATTGTATTATGACATTCACATATCCAAGTCAACAAGGATACAAGACAAGTAACGTGGAAGGATACTTCGGTAGAGATGAGGCAGCCGGATTGTCTCAGAGGTCATGCACAAGGTTAGGCTAAACAGACTATAGTTATGTTTTTCAACTTTTAAAATTTTTTACTTCATATTTTATGTTGAACTTCGATTAATAAATATATTAAAATATTTGTCCATAAAAAATAAAAAATTGGTAATTTCAGTTCTTTAAAGTCAACTGTGTAATAATGAATGAGAGTTATTCTGTTTTCAGTTTTTCTTATTTCATTTTCATTATTAATCTTCATTATTCTGTTTTCTCAGCAGAGAAAACAGAATAATCTTCATTAATTGTTCATTATTTTCTCAGCAGAAAATGCTGAGAAAACAGAATGAACATAATACTTGATAGAAAATAACAATTTTATTGTTATCAAGTATTATGTTCATTCTGTTCATCTTACTTGATGAACAGAATGAACATAATACTTGATAATAATATACATTATAATGAACATAATGCATATTTTTATTACTTTAAAAATATGCATTATGTTCATTATAATGTTTTTTATCAATTAATCAACAATTTTTGTATTCACATATTACCATAAATACAAAAATAAAAAACATAACTAAGTAGCTCTTATTTATTTTTGCAAGGTAGGCTCTTGTGGCATATAGAATTACACAAAATGTTATTCTTTTTGTACAAACATAATTTAGATAATAATACTTCGTGCATTTAAAGCGGATTTAGCCAGATTGCAGCCTTCTGGAGCAATCTGGTGTATATTGCAGATTTCCTCGTGAAATTTGTTTATTTTGCAAATATTCTCTAAAGAAAGAAATTTCTGCTGGCAAATATCGAACTCTGAGCGAGAATACATGTAAAATGAAGACTTGTTTTACTTGTTTTCCACTTTGGGTTTTGAATAGGAAAAAGTAGAAATTCCAGACTTTGAATAAGAAATGTTCATCATTTCGAGTTCAGCCTAGGAAATTCTAGTATTTCCTGAATTCGGGTTTGTCCTGTAACATATATATTATTTTTATTTTTCAAATATTTTAACTATTGGCTAATTTATGAAATTTTTTCTAGAAAATATTAAATTTTAACCTAGACAGAGAATACTTTGAATATTTCTAAAATATTTGTTCATTAAATGGTATGAGTAATTTATGGGACATGTTTCATATTGGAAATTAACAATATATTAGAATCTTTTTAGTTTATAAATAAACATTAATTGTTATAAAAAATATTAGCTTCTCCAAAATTTAATATCATTTCTTACAGTAAAAAGATAATTCGTATTACATAATGTGAAATAATTAAGGAGACTCATATATCTTTTTTTAATATATATAATGAAATTTGATGAAAGGTAGGAATAATATATAAAGAAATAATGGCTATTAAAAAAATGTAATAAATAAGAAATATTGCTTTTTGTTCACATTTTTTACTTCATTGATATAAAAAACTGAGAAGAAATATTTATATTCCTTTATTTGCAAAAACTTTTCAGTTGATAAAATATTTTGTCGAATAATGTATTAATAAACTTTACAATTTCAAATTTATTATGCAGAAAAATTATAAAAGTATAAATTTTAGAATGTATTGAATAATAATTTAGCATTGTTAAATTAATATTGAAACAATGAAATATTTTAATTTACAATAGATCAAATGATTCAAATATATAATGGGACAATTAAAGAGAAATATACAAAATAATGCATAATACAAGCACATGTCAAGGATTACCTTAATTTCTATTAGATGGGAATTAGGTTTAAATGTTGAAGTTGTAATTCAGAAATGCTCTAAAATTTTCGAATGCTCACTACCAATATTCATAACAACACAATATACTATCATAATAAATTAGTAAACTTAAAACTATAGGAATCGGAGACAAAAAGGAAATTGTCAGTTTGTCCATCATCTCTTACACATTTGAATTGCATTGAACAATTGCAGATCTTCCTAATTATATAATCATTCTAAATATTTCATGCATATTTTGTATTGATAAGGAAGATCATCTAGATAAAGGCATTATGTTCTAAACATTTAGAAAAAAGTTTGAATAAAATCTGTTTTACATTAATTAATTTTATTGCTGTTAAGTGCTGAAATTACTGGGTTTTTTACAAAGTATTTAACTATATATAAGCATTGTTTAGATAATATTTATGTTTGAAGAAACATTTCAGTTGAAGTATTATAATAGTTATGTGAAACCATTTTGAATAAAGTTCTCAAAGAAATGAATATAAGAAAACTGAATGTTTGTAATATATTCATTGCTGTTTAGATAAGTTCTTAGCCTAATATGAAATGGTGCAAATATTGCATCTTTCATTCTTGATGAATTTAGCTCTTTCAAACATTTTTAATTTTGGGATTATTTTTGTTCTTAAAAATTAAAGACAATTTTTGAAACCATAGTAATTTGGTAATGACAATAAGATATTTTAAAAATTTCAGGAAAGTAAATTTTATCTCAAAAAAAAATGATTGAAAAATAATTAACAATTAATTTTTGCTATTCTTAATTAAAAATTTAGTATTTGAAGGAATCCAAGGAGAAAGTTTTAAAAATTGCAGAAGCCTAATTTGAAGAAATTAAGAGCTGAGATCTTGTTATTGCATTAATCTAGATATTTTTTTATGTGAAAACTTCTTATATTTCAATTATAATTTCATATTTTTAACATTAATAAGTTAATCTTATTTTAAATTATCTAAAGCATAGTTGATTTATTCAATATGGGTTTTATTCTTTCAGAAAGGAATCTGGGAAGAACTTTGTGATGATCGTCTTCAATTTCTTCACGATGCGTTATCTCCTTCCACTCCATCTCCATCTCCAAATATTGAAAATGATTGTGAAAAACAAGTATTATTACAAGATACAAAGAGCTTATCATTTGTACATGGTAATTATGTTTACAGTCAAGCTGACAATGACAAAACGCTTAACTCCTTAAACAGCAGCCAACAAATATTATTAAAGTTACCGTCCGTCGAGGTTACAGATGATAATGAAACAAAATGTAATTCATAAAACTACAAAAATTTTTAAATTTTAAGAAATATACATTCCATCACATTTTGACCAACATTTTCAATTGGCCGTCCACATGGGGATAAAAGAGTGCCTTTTTTTGTCCAGCTTTATCCAGGGAATAGGCAATGAATAATATGTATTTGAATGTAACAAAATGATTGCAGCTCACTTTTATGATCTCATTATAATTTTTGAAAATAAGACTTTGTCAAGTAAATAGTTTGGCAATCTGTTTTATCTAAGCAATTTGCAGTTTATTTTATTTGTGTATTTTAATGAAAAATTTGATAGAATAATTAAATAGTGGGACCAAAACATTCTAGTTACTCTGATCCAGAGATGAAAATTTAATGTAAATTAGTGTTAAAAGTTTTAAAAAACAAAAAATATATACATTGTAAATAGCCATTAAAATCATTTTAGGAGGAACTGTCAAATGCATTTTTTATTATTATTTTTTAACCTAAAAAACAAATGATATAAAGGAACATCATTGATTATACTTTATTAGAAGTTTCATAATCATTATTTATTTCATTGAGACATTAATATTTTACATATTTTAGGAAAGCAATAAATAATGTAGAATTTGTATATGATGATTAAATAATGAAAATTGATCAAAATTTTTCTTATGACACCATATTTTATCTAAACTGATGGAAATGATAAAATATAAAACAATTACATAGAAATTACAGTAATTTTGTAAAAATTCCTTAATATTTTGTCTTTTGCATATCTACCATTTTTCATCATCTTGGGAAAATTTCAATCGAATGAGCTAGCATAATAAGAACATTTTAAATACATCATACACAGTAAAACTTCTAGGATTTAAATTTTTATATTGCTAAATCTAAAAATGAAAATTTTAAATTTTTATATTGCTAAATCTAAAAATGAAAATTTTAAATTACTTTAACCATAAATCAGTTATTTTTGCATTGAAAAAATGAATAAATGTATGTAGAAATAACTGGTTTATAGTTAATGCAGTTTAAGATTAAAATGTACAATCTTGTTAGTCTATTCTAAACAAAAATATAATTTAGATTATTAGAAATTATAGCCAATTTCAACTATTTAAAGCTTATTATTGACACCAATGGTCTTTGGATTGAACAAATACAATATTCAAAGAATTAATGTTCAACATTATTGTCTTTGAATGAAACAACTCGTAGAGGTATTTGAGGTAAAAGATATATAAATGTGCTCCTCAAGTTACAAACATTCATACTTGCAAACATGAAATTTCATTTTCAAATTTCAGAAAATTTCAAAAACTTTTCAATGTGCTAGCAATCAATATAATGTAAAATTACATAATATAAGACTTCTTCTTACTGTAAAATCAAAATAAAATAACTGAGATAGGCTATTTAAATAACCTAAAATGTTTTTGATTATACAATTTATCTATTGAATGAATTTATTGATTTCTTTCATTTTAAAATTACATAGTTAACGTATAATGGCGATATTTCAAGATCGTGGCAATTACACTAAAATTTTTTACTTTATAATCAGAACTTTTCATTCATATCTATGAAATAAGAAACTTTTTACAATTGGATTCTAAATGTATCAATTAGAAGTACATTACAAAATACTTTTGTATAAATTCATTTCAGTACTTGTGGAAGCAAAATCATAGCAATATCTGAATTAAAAATAAAACTTGCATATGAACTATGTTCATAACTCGAGAAGCACAAGTAGTCAATAAGTATATTCTGTTGTAATTGAATATCTTTTTTTTTTTTTGAGAGTCTTTTTTTATTCTACACAGAAACCTTTTTATAATTAAAAAATTTTGTTTAATATTTAATTTAGTTTCTATTAGTAGAAAATAAAATTGTTAATGATATAAAATTAATAATAAACAGATGTTGACTGAACTATGAATTCAGTATTAGATAGATAAATGAAATTAGATTTTTTTGCCTAAAATTTAAATTAGTATTATTAATGACTTAATATAATGGTAGTTGTTAATATATTTATTCTTTTTTTAATATGCATTATTTTCTATAGTTGATGATGATTAAGAATGTATAAATACATGCTTTGTAGAACAAAATTATTTTTCAAACTTACAAATTTAAAGGTAATTGTTCTAATAAACTTTTTTCTATTTTTTAATAATAATTAATGGATATATAATAATAGAATATTTTTGAATGATCATATTATAAATATGAAATATTAATTTTGTCCTTGGACTATAGTGAATGCTCACCTTCTTAATTTTGATTATTAACAAACTTTTATTATTAGTAGAGTTGTGTAATTTAAATTTCATTAAAATCTGGTGATTCTAATACACATTGAATATGAATCCAAAAATGAATCCATTTTCTTTTTTTATAATTTGTTTTAAGGAATCTATTAAAAGAAACCTTCCTCTCTTTTCATTCTTCAAATTCCAATTTCCAGCTCTTTCTTTTTTTCATTATTAAAAATTTTAGAATTATATTCAAAACTTGCACTTTTTATTTTTATGTAATCAGTAAGGTTCTATAGTAATAATTAAAATATTTAATAATATATTAGAATGCAGACAATCCCTGCTTTTTATGACCCTCTTGATTCATGTCTTGGTTCATTTCATATTTTCAAAATATGGAAGTAAAACAAAAAAAATACATAGGAAAATTCTTAAATATATATAATACTGTATACAGTACTATATATTTAAGAATTTCTATCATTTTCCTTTTTCTTTGAAATAATGAATATCATACAAATTCAAAATGTTCAAAAAGAAAAATTATAAATTTAATAGGACAATGATTGTACACAATTCACTCAGCAGTTCTAGACTGATAATTCTGACTGAAATTGTGCATTTTTTATTTTTGACATAACACATGAAGTCTCTGCCATTATGTTATAAATTTGAGCTACAGGCATAAATTTAGAATTATTCACAAAAGGTAATGGTCATAAATGTGATAGGGTTGTCTATATCAGCGTTTCCCAAACTATGTTCTGCGGAATACCAGTGTTCCACGCAATGTCAATAAGTGTTCCGTAAAAAAATTTTTAAAAATATAAGATCATAAACTAATACACTGCCTAAACAAAACACATTTAAAAAACAGTAGCACTAAGGCAGGATCAAATTCACACAGAAACCTTAGTTTGTGTGATTTTGATCCTGCCTTGGTGCTACTGTTTTTTAAATGTAAAAATATAAACCACATATTGATTTTAAATGTTATGTAAGTTGAAGCTATTTTATTTTACTAATTTCATGTGTTTTATTTTATATAATTACAGTTTGATGATAAATGTTTTGTTTTGTTTTCTTAACTCTTATATTTACTTGTCTAATTTATTTATTTATTAATATTTACCAATACTATAAAATAACCAAAGTGTTCCGTAAAAATTTCAGAATTGTGAAATGTTCCGTTATAGAAAAAGTTTGGGAAACGCTGGTCTATATAGTATTTTCATACTTATTTAATTTAAAACATAATTAAATATTAAGGAAAATCAAATCCAAATCCATACTAACATTTTAATTTATTGAAGGTACTTAATATTCTATTATGATTTATTACTCTGAATTTAGTATTACTTCTTTAGGATTATTAACAATAATTAATGCCTCATTATCTGTCATAAATTAATGATAGTTTTTCTAAAAGTATTTTAAAAGTGACTTTATTATAATAAATATTAATAAGCATGTAATATGAAATTATAATAAAATTCCAATAATCTAGCAACATTGAAATTTAGACAATGTAGGATTACTAAATATTATGTCAGAGTACAGCAAGGCATTAAATGTATATCTAACTTGCAAAATGTATGCTATTGTTTGTTTGTTTTGAAATACAGTATTTTAGATGAATGACTAAAATAATTCAAATTCCAAATAAACAAAATGAATTTTAGTGAATTTATGTTGGACTAGGATAATGTAGGAATTTCTCAAACTAGTATTTGGATCTTGGACTATTGCATGCCAGATTATTGGAATTTACATATTTTCTTTTTGATTGAATATATAGATAATTCCCAACTTTATAAGTTAATTGTTCTTTGAATACACTCATAAAGTATGAATTTTTCTCATAGAGTAATATAAAAACAGATTCCATTTTTATCAATGAAATTTCGACATAATAATATTGAATAAAGATTAAAATAATTAATTATATATGATTTAAATAATGATTTATTTTAT